>JAODXP020001868.1:0-26769 GCA_027497455.2 Sardinella longiceps | reverse complement strand
TTGCCTCTGTGACCTGCACGACAAGGAAGGGCCTGTGCAATAAATAAAATACAATAAGTATTTATTTCGAAAACAAGTTAAGAAGAAATTTAATCATTTACTCTCTGTAAATCACAATCATGTAAAATGTATTTAAGTGCATTCAATATGAAGAATGAATAACAACTATTTTATCAAAGTTACAATCTTTTAACTAAATTGGAGGCTATTTAAAATCTTTTTAACTATTTATTTATATGTTTTATGTGTTGTGTAATCTATTACCCAGGTGTAATGTATTACCCAAATGTTACCATGTACTGCCGGCACTGTAGTTCTAACAAAATTTCAGCTCAATATTTGCATGCATTTCTATGTCTAATGCAAATAAAAAGGTAACATTGTGATAATCAAGTGGCGTGTCCAGCTGTTGTATCAAACTTAATGCCGCAAGACCAACGACAGAAATGTATACACATTATTTTCATCACCTTATTTTCCACACACTAAACATTAATAAATACTAATGGTTAACTGATGAGAAATAATTAAGAAGTAACTGATAACAAATGATTAACAAAGTGTTAACTAAGACTTTATTAATGATTAATAAATCTTTAATAAGGGGGAGTTATTATGCTAAAGTACTACCTAATGGGCTGTTGTCATACACAACATACACTTTACTTGAACCTTAAAATCAACCAGCCTTTTAAAGTGCTTTTTTGTTGCCCATATTGATTGAACATAGATTGTGTTACAGATAGGTTGAAAGATCTGCTTGGCTTTATTGCCTGCGGTGCCTCCAACAGTGCCGCTGGGGCAACTCCAGGGTCATCAGCTGGGGACCACCGCTCATAGATGTTTTGCTCTCTTTAACCCCAGAACACCTCCTGATGGCAGAGCCGTGACAAGGACGTCTCCATGCCACCCCCTGCAGATGCCCTTACTCATTTTGCTTTGACCCCCTCTTGCTTTGACCCCCACTCCTTGTCTCTCCTCCTGAGCCACAGCCAGAACCCTCCCAACGATCTCCCTGTGCTTCAGTTGGTCAATGGCTCTGCTGACCTCTATGTCTGCCTGCCATATCCGACTTGTGTGGGTGGGGACGATGGCATTCCTCACAGCTGGATCTGAGGATTCCTTGAGCTCTAGGATCAACCTGGCCCTCTCCTAGTTATAGCCCAAGGAGATACACTTGAGAGGTAGCTGTAAAGGGCTTGCTCCAAACAGGCCCACTTCTGAAAAACAGCACGGGAGACCCAGCCATTTTCAGAGGTAAGAGTTGGCAACTCCATCCATACTGATAGCTTTTGAGGAGGCAATTTCGCACATTTTCAGCGAAATTGGAACCTCAACATTATCATTCAGTCCTTCAGAAATCAGAAATTCACAATTTAGATAAAGGAAAAATAATATTGTTTTGTCAATAAATGTGGCAGGCACTTTATACTTAGGGATCAGGATAAAGTATAAGGTCTCTAACTAAAGTTGAGGAAGGTTGTCCACCAGTTTCTGTTAAATGGGACCTAGAATGGAATATGTGTAGTTTTGCTTTGTTGAATTTGAAGAGGTTACATGACCACAGAGCTGCCATGAATGAATGATGAATATGAAACATAACCATGGCACAACCATGTTTCATGTTCATCATTCTTGGCAGATAGGGCCTTGATAAATCTGAACTCGTCATTTAAAGGATGAATTACAGTAGTGATAAAATGAACTAGTATGGTTATAATCATCTAAAGTTGGCAATTTGTCAACTCTATTTCTAACTAACATTTCTAACTTTCCTTTTAGCTTATTTTAGCTTAATCAGTTTACTCACTATCCTTACAGCATTTGAGCATTCTCAAGTGAATATGTTTTCAGTAAAACCTCTTGCATAGTTCCGCCCATACAGTATGGTGACCTCCTGATCCAATCAGTTAAGCTTTTTGCCCAGCCACTCCTCTAACAGAGATAACTGCTGTTCTTTTATCAGACCTTTCAGCAGTCTATTTGACCACGAAAGTTTGAAGTTAAACAAACACACCTTGTCCTGAATCTTTATCCTGAAGAGGACTACAGTATGGAATATTCCTGGATTTAAAGTCATTTACAGGTATGTTTCTTTTTATTCAATTAATCGAATCCATAGTTTTTGTTTTATAGTTTATTGTCCATTATCAATGCTGTTATGTAGCTTTAGTCATATACCTGTGCTATTTATACAATCTACTGTTACTCCCTCATATCAAGTTTCTAAGAATTGTGCCAAAATGTTATGTGCATTATAATATTGTTATAATAATAATAGACAACAACAGACAACATCCATCTGAGAATAATGCTGAGCAGGGATACGTACTGTACTGTAGGATCAAAAAACAAACCAACAGACCTCTACGACAAGATAATCATGGAATCTACAATTCAATATGGCATTTTGTACAATTTGAACTTTTTTCATATACTGAACTGGACAAAAAAATAAAGAAGCATTCTAAAGCGC
Source organism: Sardinella longiceps (assembly GCA_027497455.2). Classification (NCBI taxonomy): domain Eukaryota; kingdom Metazoa; phylum Chordata; class Actinopteri; order Clupeiformes; family Clupeidae; genus Sardinella; species Sardinella longiceps. Next base: position 24,293 of record JAODXP020001868.1, on the reverse strand, counting down.
TTTATCTTGACCATATTGATTGAATTCATTAATAGTAAAGGTATAGTAAATGGAGTGCAAGGAATGTGTGGCAAAACAGCACGAAACATCATCAAAGCTTAACCATGTGCATCTTTAGTGTACATTCTTTTAATCCATGTTTGCAAAAGGGGGATTTATTTATTTATTTATTTCAGTATTACTTTCATGTGTAAAGAGCACCAACAACATGATGTAGGATTGGCTTGCCAGGCTTATCAGATTCATTGTTTGTCAGGCTTATCATGATCGTTGTGATTGATCTTATGACCGCCTGAGCTGTACCTCATTTAAAGTAGAATATGCCCCACAGTATAACTTTTTTTATGCAGCCACTTCCTTGTACTTTGAACTTAGGAGATGTCAATGATTCATGAATCATGGATGTTTGAGCTGCGATTTCAAGATACTTGAAAACAGGTTCTGTTTTTTATCCCTATTTTTCTCCTATTTAGTAGATGGTTAAGGAAATTCTTGTCTGATCCAATAATTGTGATTTTACTGCTTGTATAGGCCTTGGCCTTTTATCGATTCGTTTTGCACTGTAGTCCCATGATCATGGCATCTAGAGGCTCATCTGCTCAGGGTAAGTAGCCACTGCAAATCAAATGGTTGAATACAATATGATGAATATTCATGGTTGGAAACAGTATAATGACAATGAATATTTAATTTTCCTAGGTGAAAAAAGGGTTGTGCTTTTGGGAGGGAAAGGAGCTGGGAAGACCTCGCTGGCCAACAGACTCATAGGTGGTGAAGTTTTCAGCACTGAGGAGACACAACACTGTGCACAGCAAGAGGGAGAAGATGCTGGAAAGAAACTCATTGTGGTGGACACACCAGGATGGGAGAGGGGATCTGCCCACCGCACATCTGAACATCTCAAACAGGAGATCATCCGAAGCCCCACATTTTGTCTACCGGGACCTCATGCACTGCTTCTGGTTCTTCCCATTTCAATTTCCGGAAAACCTCCATCAGCAGATGAGATTGAATCAGCCATCCATCATGTAGAACTGCTCTCATCCAGAGCCTGGAGACACACCATAGTACTGTTTGTCTGTCAGGATGAAGTGGACAAATCTGCTACTGATCAGCATGTACAGGGAGCTAAGACGCTTATTGACAAATGTGAGGGAGGGCACTTCATCCTCCATAGGGACTCATCGGTGTCTGCATTACTGCAGACATTGGATAGTATGATAAAGGACAACTGTGGAGATTTTTTGAGACCTCAGATCTCCTATGATGTGTTTGAGAAGCAGCACGAGGAGCTCAAGCAGTGGTGCAAAAGTAAAATGGAGAAGATGGAACAGGAATTCCAAAAGAAAGTCGACAGTTTAGAGGAGGAATTAAGTGATTATAGAACAGGGACACCAAGGGCAAGGAGTGGAAGCGTTAGGATACCACCAAACAGTAAGTGTAATATCTTCTTCTAATTACTTTTACATATTGTGCAATAGTTTTCATTAGTCTAAGCATAGTTCACTTACGATATCTTACAGATCCTTTACTTCACAAAAAAAATATCTAAAAATTAGTTTGCGTATTTATGAATTAATTTATTGCCTTCAAGCCTGAAGATAATTAAGCTTAATTGATTTTACATTAAAGGGCACATTGAATGGATGAATGGAGCATTGTACATTGTTCTTTGATATTAAAAAAATAACTTATTTAGCATTAATTTATCAAAAATAAGATCAAGTGTGACTACTGTAACTACAATGGCTTCACATGTCAGCTATGTTCTAATTTGCCTACGTTTTAGTGGCTATTAAGTCAAGGAAAAAAAATTCCATTACATTCCATTTTCCATCCTTTAAACAAAGTGTCCGTAAATAGTCAAGAAATAAACTATAAGAATATTACAATTTAATGTATTGTTTGCAACACGTTGTCCAAAAATAAGATCCATTATGAAACTAGGGCCCTACCTAGTTTCACAATGGAGACAGCAAGGAACCTCAACATTATCATTCAGTCCTTCAGAAATCAGAAATTCATTAGACAAAGGAAAAATAATGTTTTGTCAATAAATGTGGCAGGCACTTCATACCTAGGGTTCAGGATCAACTAGGGTAATTCTGCTTGAACTATACATGGCAAAAACAGTTGTCATGTTTTGACATTTCTAGTTTAATTTACAGTATACAACAATTAGTTCGGAACAGCTAATTTGCTTTGGCAGAAGACATTCCAAAATGCTTCCAAATAGAATTGAAATTGCCCAGTTTTCCTATCAGCGCAGTTGTCTTTGTATGTTTCAGTATAGGAATGGTTGACTTTTGAATGTATCAAAATGAGGGACAACATTTATTGGAGAGAACAGTTTGGCATTGTGCAATCTTGCACAACAAAGAGTGATAAGCTACACATGAAATGCCTTGTGTAGTTAAGGAGTTTACTTTCAGTACAGCACAGGCACACATTTGTTTCCATGTGGGAGAGAATGTACTGTAAGTGTGTATTGAAAACAGAAAGGAAAAAAATATCTGGACAATTCACATGAGAACATGAGATGTTTAAAATGATACTGTGCAATACACCATTCTCTCAAGATTTCTCATTTCAGTTAGTGTGTCTGCTATAACCCATTCTGATATGGACATCAAACTTGTGTTTGATGAATAATTTTCAGAAAATTATGTAACTAGAAAAGCGCTCAGAGAGCGCAGACCTCCGCCAAGACACAGATGGTGTTCTGGGTCACCACTCGCCACCAAAATTGAATCACTTCTTACTTATCCAAATAGGCCTACACACAGACAGACAGACACGCCGGCAAAAACATAACCTCCTTGGCAGAGGTGATAATGGTACTTTGTTTCAACCTATGTGTTTGCAGTGACTGAGACTCCCACAGACAGAGCTTCTGTCCAGGATGAGGATCCTGAAGAAATGGTTGGACTGGAGACAGTGAGTCTGCGTTACCAGAAAGAAATCATGACCATTCTCAGATACTACATGAAACCAATAGGGGTCATCCTGATGGCCTTTGTCGGAGCTCTTCTAGGGTCAATTGTGGGGGCGCTTGACGGTGTCAAAGGATCATGTGTTGGCATGATCTTTGGAAGTATGATTGGAGCCTTGCTGGCTATAGTCTTCATGAGATCTACCAGGCTGGTGAGGAGCAGTGCTGGAGTTGCTTTGGTCCTTGAGGGTAGAGAACAAACTCGTCCTAGGGCTGGTTCACATCGTGAGAAACCTAAAACGCAGTAACCTAGATTTTACTGCTATGGACTTAGTGACTAAATTAATCCTTTACATATTATTATGCATTATAAAAACATGAGTTCAGATGCAAAAAAGGTAATTTTTCCAAAAATCCGTTCATTTGCAAAAAAATTATAACAATTTTCATCGCTGTCAAACTGCAATTTAAATAATCAAGTAAAACAAATGAAGACAAAACAATCCAAATGCATGTGTACTGGTGATAAAGCTTCATATATTTGTGTTTAAAGTGTTGCTCTGGATTGATTTTACATAGCCCTGTTGAACGAGCCTGCTAAATGCACTTGTTAGCAAGTGTAACAAAATTTTTGGAACAACAGGGACCATGAACGCAAAAGCGAACAAGCACTTTACACTGAGTCACCGGAGCCGAAAGTAAGATCAGAGGCTCTGGTCACTCAGTGTAAAGTACTTGTTCGCCATTACATTCACGTTTGGTCTATGCTGTTCCAAATTCATTCCTCTCCCTAGTGCAGTGAGAAGGCTCGTGCAACAGGGCTATGCTTGAAATTACTCCGTTGCTACACTGTAATGGGCAATTCAGCAGAAAATGTACTTTTTGTCAACATTAACACCATTAGAACACATTTGGGATGATGTGAATTTGTGGATTTTTTTTGTACGTTATGTCTAAATGCTATACTGTACACATACAGTATGATGTATTTGAACTTATCACTTCTTTAGAATACAAACTTATGTAAAGAGCTTACGACTTTAACCAAATTACATTTATTTACATTTAATTTTACAAGTGTTCACATTACAAGCTCAGACAAGTTGAACATTGTTCAGGTCTTCAAACATGGAAAACTTATGTAAAAAGTGTGTAAATATTGTAAATATTTCTTGATTGTTTTGATATTTTATTATTAAAACAAAACTAGTTGTTCAGATCCTGTCTCATCCATATTTTCATACATCCTTGGTACATACTGTATTCTGTAGAACCATTTCAGTGGGCTCATTTTGTAAACAACGTATTAAGAATACTTCTCAAGCTGAATGTAATTGTGATGATATCAGAGAAATACCATGTCCGAAACGTCACAATGTGTGTGTTACTGAGAAAGTACGATATGTGTGTTACTGAGAAATTCTTTCTGTTTGTCTGAAGACTTGAAGGAGGGGTGGAGGAGCTCTGGGAGAGAGAGAGAGAGAGAGAGAGAGAGAGAGAGAGAGAGAGAGAGAGCACAGAGGAGGGTGTCGTTTTCTGCTGCACGTGCGCCATCTAGTGGTGGTGATGTAATTGCAGGATTATCAGCAGACCCTTGAAGGCTCAGGGAAAAGACAACAATATTCATGCTTTGTCAAGAATCTCAAGTGTTTCATTTAGAATCCTGATTTATTTCAAGTAGAATACCACACACACCTCATATAGTATAGCTTACCTGAAAGCAACTGAATCTCCTTGGTTATTTTAATCTTCATGAATATGAATGCCTAAATTTAAAAAAAAAAAACATTTAAGAATATTCAGTTGATATTGTTGATGGATCAGTTCATTTAGATAAGTCTATAAACACAACTAAGATTCTGTGTGTTGTGTCAAAGTGAAACTTCTCATGTATTTATTTGTTGGGACATGTTTCAGCAACAGTAAAACCAGACTTCATATATTTGGTCATGATTAGGACCTTTAGTCTACAATGCAGGCATTAATTTGACCCTTTGATCCCTTGCTCCACTCTACAATACAGTGGAGCATTATCCCAAATTATAATTAAAACTTTTTAGGACACAGTTTTGATCCGTAGAAGTTTTTTTTTTTTTTTAACCATGTTTAGCCCCTTCTTTGAAGTGTCTAGGATGCAGATTGTGCTATGGCAAAGACGCCACGTCAACTGCCCACAGGGTAGTTCCTCTGCCAGTGTCAAGACAGCCATAGTCGCACCTCGGCATGTATCACTGACTGACCTCCCTCTATCTGATGGTAAGACCTGTTGAAAGCTTATTCCTCTTTGGGCCTTCCAACTGCAGCTGAAACTGCTGAGGCCCTATTCACTCACACCTACCAAAAGTGTCTGACAGCAGGGGACTCCAGTTCATCTCATTTTTGGCAGGTTTTCTTCACCTGATGGGAGTAAGTGTGAGTTTAACGTCAGGCTGCCATCCCCAAACATATGGGCAAACTGAATGGAAAATTCAGGAGGTCAGCCATTTCCTTCGTACTGCCATCAACGACAAACCAAGTGGAGCAAGTTCTTACTCGGGCCAAGTAGGCTATGAACTCGCTCCGCCAACATTCCAATGGCCCGATACCCTGTGTAAACTCGGTCAACAGCCTTCAGTATTTGCTCGATTGAGTCCTCTGCAGAGGTGGAAAGTAACTAATTACATTTACTCAAATTACTGTAATTAAGTAGCTTTTTTGAGTAATTCGTAATTTTTTAAGTAGTTTTTCAAGTAGGTAATTTTACTTTTACTTGAGTATATTTTGAGACAAGTATTGTACTTTGTACTTCACTACTTTTTTGAAACCTCCCTGATTACTGAGTAAAAAAATCAATGTGGGGAAAAAAAAAACATTTGGCATGAACTGAAAGTAACTTGAGACTATTTACTATAGCCTAGATGCTGCAGCTTCCAGTAAATGTTGAGAAAAGCCAAGCAACCTGTGGAAGATTAATCCAATAGAAAAGGAGATCCTTGGCCCTATCTCACCTAGGGAATGTCGTCAGCCAGTTTTACCATTGCTTCAGTTCAGCTCAATACTAGCCTGACATAGCCCGACCATAATACTGCTGTTCATCCGTATTCATGGTCTGGAGGTTCTTTAACCTGACGCGATTATACTGCGGAGGGGAGGGCATTCATTTCTGGTTTGAAACGATTGGACAGCTCGTCTAATCAGCCTCGCTTATTGACCGGTAGACTCTCTACCGATGTAAACACCATGGATACGGATGAACATTCGTATTATGGGCGGGCTATGTCAGGCTAGCTCAATACTGTCAATATGTAAAATCTCAAAGCAAGTCGGCTATCTTATTCTAGCACTCTCGTGATGTCAGAATTAACAAATCACAAGCTGAAGCTTCAGCCCCTACCCTTTGGATATGGATGTCACTGGTCAATGACATTCATTCATTCATAATAACAAGTTTGATTGTGGTTGCTGAGCAGGTGGTTTATGAGTTCATGGGGTTGCTTAAGCAACCCAGCAACCCCCTAGCACTCAGGCCTGATAGTATTCAGACGCCATGCCTGATTTCAGGCGTACCAATATGACAGTGGGGAAAAAATGCATGCCTTGAGATATAAAGAGGTGGGGCTAAAGTAGCATTAAACTAAAATTGAAACACTTTCTTCTCATTGTACCCTAAGTATAAGTAGTGATTGATAAATTACATGTTCTGAGTTAAATGGGCATCCTTGCATGACGATCACTGGCTACTAGCTGAACATGGAATTTGCTCATAACCAAGTTTTCTAAAAGTGTTTTTTTAGTTTAGTTTTTTTCACTATCAGCCCTGAGCACTGATTTTGATTAAGTTTTTTTTTTTTTTTTTACATCAAATAAGACACCCACCACGTTGTACTCACTGAAAATGGGCTTATTTGAATGAGCTGCAGCTAAGCAGTATGCAAGTTTTGCCCAATGAAATAGCCTTATTGCTCTCCAGCATGGCTCGGTTTAAGTCAAAAAGCCATCTCAAATAGGCCTAAGCATTTCATACCACATTACTATTTTTTACAAAACGCCTTCAAACACAACTCGGTTCCTCTTGCATTGCAACAATAATTTATTAAGCGACATTATATGATTTATTTCGCCAGTTATCGTTCATTTTAATGATTAAGTGAGGGGATTCAAGCTGTTTTTAATGCAAACAAACTTCCGCGATATCTCCTGACATCACGTCCATGTTCACGTGTTGTATGGCTGTAGCCAGCTCCAGCTGTGTTGTCCACCTTGTCCCCCATGCTTTTCCACTCCTACCGACGTATTTCCGTAGATCTCGCCGGCTCTGGCTACAGCCTGTAGCCATACCGACTCTGAACACGAACGAGCTTAGTCATTTCTCTGCTACATCACATCCTCTACAGCAGCCGCTACACAGCCAGTGGTCCTGATTGGTCCGGTTATAGAATCTCGAGCTTGAAATCCCTCCCAATGGCTCAACATCAGATCAGATTCATCATCAGATCGTTGCACGGGAGTGGCTTAAAGCTACGAAGCGCATCATCTGACATGAGTGAGGTAAGGTAGCATGCCCAATCACTGTACTGAATTACAGCATTTTCCCGCATTTGGTTCTATGGGGTGTCACGGCTTGGCTCAAAAGCCGTGGCAAAGAAGGACGCAGCATAACCAACCAACCAACCAACCAATAATTTATTAAATTAGTCGTGTATCAAAAAGCAACGAAAAGTCAAAAACGGTGCAGTATGATCGTCAGTAAAGTCAGTAGCGTAGAGCAAATGTATGGATGCATGGATAGTGTCGTGAGAAGTGTTGCATGTGATGAAAAAAGGTGAAGCTCCAAAAGGGAATGGGGAAAATGGCTTTTATGAACGTCATGGAGACACCGGGCCCAGGTGTCTCCAATGATTGCGGATGGGCTGCGGCACACCTACGGAAACACAGAACACAAATGACAAGACAAGAACGTAGGTGGGGCCAGCAGACCATCACACCCCTCCCACAAAAGCGGGCTCCCTAACGGAGTCCCGCCCCATTACAGGACAATCAAAATACCAAAAATATTTATATTAGCAAAAAAAACTTATATAAATTAGCAAATGTTATAATGCCGAATGGAACATTAGACCAGTCACCTGGATAGTATCACTTCTCCCACAGCTCACTCAACCTCTCCCCATCTCCGCAAACGATGCACCTAGGAAGCACATTTTCAGAGCAAAGGGAGGAGCAGAGGAAGCAGAGAGAACAAGAAAAGACAGTCACATTTGAGGAGCCCTAGATAACGCGTCTGCCACCACGTTATCAGTCCCCCTGATGTGACGGATCTCTAAACAGTAGGATTGCAGGAAAAGAGACCATCTGATTAGTCTCTGGTTAGGACAATGTAAAGAATTTAGGAATGTGAGTGGATTATGGTCTGTAAAGACCATAACAGGTGAACTACCACCAACATAAACGTCGAAATGTTTCAAGGCTAACACCAACGCCAAAGTTTCTTTCTCCACAACTGAATAATTACGTTGGTATGAGTTAAACTTCTTAGAATAGAAACTGACGGGTTTGTCTATGCCACGGTCATCTTCTTGGACCAAGACAGCCCCAGCACCCTCAAGGCTAGCATCAACGAAGAGCTTAAATGAGCGGTCAAAATGTGGCGCCGCCAAAACTGGCGTGTCACAAAGAAGCATCTTAACCTGCTGAAAAGCACCCTGGCAAGCAGGAGACCACACAAACTTTTCTTTTTGCCTCAAGAGGTTTGTAAGAGGCGCCACAACTGTAGAGAAATTTTTGCAGAAGCTTCTATAGTAGCCAACAAGGCCAAGAAAGCGCATCAGCTCCTTTTTAGTTGTTGGAGCAGGAAACTGCTCAACAGCTCTAACCTTTGCGTCAACAGGGCGAACCTGCCCCTGCCCCACTACTCGGCCAAGGTAGGTCACAGTCGCCCTCGCGAACTCACACTTCGCGAGGTTGACTGTGAGCCTCGCCTCCGCCAAACGTGTGAAAAGTTCCCGCATCCGCTGAACATGAACGTCCCATGTATCTGAAAAGACAACAACATCATCCAAATATACAGTACAGCCTTCCATATTTCCGATAACATAATTCATAAGACGTTGGAACGTTGCAGGCGCATTCCGAAGTCCAAATGGCATAACTGAGTAAGAATACAATCCCTTAGGTGTTATAAAGGCAGCAATCTCCCGAGCACGTTCTGACAAAGGCACTTGCCAATAACCTTTTAGCAAGTCCAGCTTACTGACGAACTTCGCAGAGCCCACCTGATCTATGCAATCATCCATTCTTGGAAGAGGGAACAGATCAGGTTTGGTGATTGCATTGACTTTGCGAAAATCAGTACAGAAACGCAGTGTGCCATCAGCTTTTGGAACTAGCAAGCAAGGAGATGCCCAACTAGACGAACTAGGCTCAGCTATACCATTCTCAAGCATGTATGCAACTTCACCATCTAGACACTTGAGCTTATCGGCATTCACACGATAGAAACGTTGTTTTATCGGCTTGGCGTCCCCAACTTCAATGTCGTGTTCTATGAGGTGTGTGCGGCCAGGTGTATCAGAAAACAGGCAAGGAAAGCTGTTAATCAAATCAGTTAATTCAGCGGAACGGGACGTGGGCAAGTGTGACAACAACTCACTCAACTTAGACAAGGCCTCAGAATTCTTCAAACGGCCAATCAACAAAGCTTGGTCAGGCGCATATGGCTCGTCACTCTGCTCCTCACCGCAAGCAGGGCCAGCCACACAAGCTGCCTGTGGAACATCAGACAGAGAAACAGAGCCACAAGAGACAGAACGAGCATAATACGGCTTTAACAAGTTTACATGGCAGAGCTGTGTACTTTTCCTACGCTCTGGTGTAGCGATTAAGTAATTTTGTTCAGTTACCTGCTCGACCACCGTATACGGCCCAGAAAACTTGGCCTGAAAGGGAGACTGAAGGAGAGGAAACAAGGCCAAAACCTGGTCTCCTGGAACAAACACCCTACGCTCAGTGTGTCGGTCGTACCACGACTTCATTTTTTGTTGCGCTACACCCAATTTTTCTTTTGCCAGATTACCTGCCAAATAAAGACGTCGGCGAAACCCATTTACGAAATCAATCAAATTCTCCGGAGGCGTTTCCTCCCTCCAGGCGTCTGCCACGACCGCCAGTGGGCCCCGCACCGTATGCGCAAACACTAGTTCGTTTGGGCTAAACCCCAAGCTTTCTTGTGTGACCTCCCTAGCCGCCAGCAGTAACCAAGGCAAGCCATCTTCCCAGTCCCTACCCAACTCCGTACAATAAGCCCGAAGAAGAGACTTAAGGGTCTGATGGAACCTCTCCAATGCTCCCTGGCTTTGAGCATGGTACGCTGAAGCGCGGTTGTGTTGGACGCGGAGTTGCTTTAGCACCTGGGTAAACACATGGGACAAGAAGTTTGAACCACGATCTGATTGAATAATTTTGGGTATGCCAAAAATGGAAATGAACTGCGAAAGAGCACGAACTACAGATCTTGCTGAAATAGTCCGCAGCGGATAGGCCGCTGGGTAGCGAGTACTCTGACACATGACCGTTAACAAATAGGAACACCCAGACTTTGAACGCGGCACAGGTCCCACACAATCAATAATCAAATGCTCAAACGGCTGAGCAATGGCAGGGATTGGATACAGCGGGGCGGGTTTTAGAACTTGATTTGGCTTATCAGTTAGTTGACATGTATGACAAGTCTTAATGTACGCTGAGACATCCCTTTTCATGCGAGGCCAAAAGAAGTGTCTCAGTAGACGGTCATAAGTCTTCTGAACACCAGAATGTCCAGATTCATCATGAGCTACTTTAAGCACTGATTGACGAAGCTTAGCAGGCAAAACAAGCTGAAAAATTGGATCCCCAACAAACACATCCGAATGCCAAGCCCATTTTCTCACCAACAGTGAATCTTGAAGGAAATAACCGTAGGCGCTGTCTCTGATTTCACTCTCAGGTCGGACCAACTCATACAACCCAGCCAGTGACGAATCAGCTTGTTGTTCAGCAACCAAGTCACTATGGGACACAGACAGAGGAAAATCAGTCAGAGGCAAAGAAAAGCGTTCTAACAGTTTGCCCTCACCAGACTGAAGAATTTTGTTAGACTCCGGCTTCTTGCACGCCATAGCACGCGTCACCACACAAGCTGCAAAAGTTTCAGGAAAGTTCAGTGCACACTCATCCTGACCAGATTCCATCGAAGGCACAGGATCTACAACAAGAGGCGGAGTAACATTAGGCCACACCTGAGCTCCTACCAAACCATTACCAAGAATCACCGAGATCCCCTCAATAGGCAATGCAGGGCGTACACCAAGTGCAGCCTCCCCCTGAAACAAATCACAGTCAAGCATTACTTTATGAAGTGGCACACGCATAATATTTAAACTCATTCCCTGAACTGGCACTGAACTGCCCAGCTCAGAGCTTGTGGACAAAGGCAACACACCAGCTTTAATAAAAGAATCATAGGCCCCTGTGTCTCGCAAAATTTTAACACACACTTTAACATCACTACCAACCATAGACACAAACCCAGTTCTAATGAATGGCCGGTAAGAATCAAGTGCAGACACACATGAGCGATTCAGCAGTGAATCACAATCAATAGCAGCAGGGAGTGCTTTAAGCTGACCAAGTGCAGCCAAACCAACACCTTTAGGACGCGAACCTGAGGGAGGAGGTTTATTTTTATTAGACTTGAGCATATAACAATCAGACTTCCAGTGACCACGTTTATGACAGAAGTGACAAATTTTATCTGTCTCACCTGAAGCACTAGGCCCAGCACCAGACTGAAAAGGCCTGTTTGAACGAATGAAACTTTCAGTAGCCATACCACCAGATTGAAAACGGCGCTCAGGAGTAGTGGTGCTTTGATGGATTAACACATAGTCGTCAGCTAAAGAAGCAGCTTCAGTAGCAGTGCGCGCTTTCTGCTCTGAAATATACGTAGCAACATGATGTGGGACAGAGTTTTTAAACTGCTCAAGCACTATCAGATCGCTGAGACCATCAAAATCTGTAACATCAACAGAAGCACACCAACGGTTGAAATAGGTTGTTAAATCTCTTGCAAACTCTAGATGGCTCTGTTTTAGACCTCTTTTCCACGACCTAAATTTTTGCCTATAGTGCTCTGGAACACGTTCATATGCTTTCAATATTGCCGCTTTAACTTTAACATAATCCTTACTATCATCGGTAGACAACGCTGAAAAAGCCTCCTGAGCTTTGCCAATAATAACACACTGAAGCATTAATGCGCGAGCGGAATTGGGCCAGCTTCGCGCATCAGCTAAACGTTCAAACAACAAAAAAAATGTGTCCGGATCGCTCTCTGAAAATTTAGGCACAAGACGTAAATTACCACGAACATCAAAGCTATCAGGCTGGTCAAGGATAGGTTGAGAGCCTGAACTCAATCTAGGTGACGATGGAATTTTGTCCTCGCGGAGAACCTTAAGTTTATGTTCAAGATCTAATCGTGTCTGCTCTGTCTCTTGACGCAACTTTTCCACTGCGAGATCCTTTTCAATGGCAGCATCCACTTTATACTTTTCATGCTCAATCTGTAGTAACAACAACTCCTTACGCTGTTCAAAACTTAAGCCCTCCACTGATACAGACAGCGGAGACGTAACCTCAGACACACGTTCGTCCATAACACCATTGGCAACCAAATTACTTTTAACAATTGACCTAACCTTATCCTTTGCGAACTGACTGCTCACATCAAGTTTGTAATGTTCAGCCAATTTTAACAACTGGTCTTTCGTACACTGATCTAATAAATCCTCCGATGGAGAGGCAATAAACTCCTCCACTGTAATTGTCGGCATTACAACATTGACGTACCACTATGCGCAACGCTAAACAAAACAAAAAGTTAATAAAGTGGAATGCGTGACTTCATACAAAAGCCCTCCAAACTGAAGGCTAAACTAGCAATGCGTGCCCCTCTAACTAACTAAAACACCACAACCTACCTATTTAAACTGCGGCCTAGCTCTTCATGCAGCTACTGGCGGTGGGAACATTAAGTGCTTAAAGCCCAGTGGAGGAGAAAAGCAACCAGAAACTGGCGACTCCGCTCACACCATGGATACACTCCCGAGACGACTGCTCTAACCGCTTTCACCACAACACTAAACCCAAAACCCCGACGAAGTCCAAAGGGACAGCGCCGCTTCGCCTAACAAGGGACAAACATTGCTACAAACTTAAAGGAATATTCCACCTCTTCATCAAAATTGGTCAGTCACCCTCTTACCTGGAGTTACATATGTGGGTAAAAGCATTTTGGTCTCAGTGCATGTGCTTTCCTTGTCTGGCAACCCCAATTTTACCTTTAGCTTAGCATAGGCACTGGAAAGTAAAGTAGCCAAAGAGTTGCTATCTGGCAACTTTGCATTACAGCGCCTATGCTAAGCTACAGCTAAAATAAAGCTAAAATTGGGGCTGCTGGACAGAGAAAACGCATCCACTGAGACCAAAATGCTTTCACCCACATATGTAACTCCAGGTAAGAGAGTGAATAACCAATTTTAATAAAGAGGTGGAATATTCCTTTAAGAAATGCTGAAGTCAAACACCCACTTACCTTAAACGTTGCGCAGAGGGGTCGAGCTTCCAACAAACCAAACGAACCACGACTTAATTCAAAATAATCATTACAAACACTGCGTCTCTTCAGACAAAAGAAAGGTTCCCGCTCCGACAGTAGGCCGACTGCTACACCTGTTCGGAACGCAAAGGGAATCCCCACTATCAAGTGACGTACATATGACGATACGCCATTCACAAAAATCGACCTGCAACACTCGCCAAAACAAAAGCGATAAACTAGAAAAAATTATTTAACAAGAGCGACGCAGGTTTAAGTTTGGACGGCCCCCATTTGTCACGGCTTGGCTCAAAAGCCGTGGCAAAGAAGGACGCAGCATAACCAACCAACCAACCAACCAATAATTTATTAAATTAGTCGTGTATCAAAAAGCAACGAAAAGTCAAAAACGGTGGAGTATGATCGTCAGTAAAGTCAGTAGCGTAGAGCAAATGTATGGATGCATGGATAGTGTCGTGAGAAGTGTTGCATGTGATGAAAAAAGGTGAAGCTCCAAAAGGGAATGGGGAAAATGGCTTTTATGAACGTCATGGAGACACCGGGCCCAGGTGTCTCCAATGATTGTGGATGGGCTGCGGCACACCTACGGAAACACAAAACACAAAGGACAAGACAAGAATAGGCGGGGCCAGCAGATCATCACAGGGGTGCCATAGACCCCCAGTGAGCGGAATAATCATAATAAGAAGAAACAGTAGAAACACTAAGGTGTCCAGCAGCTTCGCCAAGAGACGTGAGAGTTTAATAACACCTCCATCCAGTGAGTTTCATTAGTTTGTTTCTCAGCTAACGTAGTTGTTTTTTTATTGCCGACACTACATAATTATTAGTGAAAGTTATAAATCTTTTCAATTGATAGCAGCGCCGGTTCTAGCCTTTTCGCTGCCCTTGGCCAGATTTGAGTTTCTTTTCTAGAAATACAAGTGAAAAGCTGAAGGAATAAAGTAATAACTGTATTGAGATGCCCGCCTGATATTTGGAGCCCTAGGCGGTCGCTTGTTTGCCTATGCCTAGAACCGGCCCTGCCTAGTAGGCCTAGTGTTAATTTCAAACATCATCAATCAGCTGTGACATGATTGAAGGAATAATAGTATATGATGACCTTTTAGACATTCTCTAGTTCCAAACACAACATAATGCATACCTGCCAACATTTGAGTTGCAGAATTTTTGAATTTTTGTCAGAAGTTGCAAAATGATGCAGCGAGGTCTGAAAAACAGAACAAACAGTGTTGGAGTGTTGGCAGCTAGACATGATATCAAGGCTACGGCATACTTCTCTCTGCAATAAAATCTTGCAATGCTGCCATGAAACAAAGCACTAAAACTTTCAGGCTGTTTGTGTAGACTTTGACCAATGCTTCTGAATACTGTTACTGCATGTTACTGTTCCTTCACACATTGGCTGACATGACTGAGGCTACTAGCTCGAACGTCTCCTAGTGGATCCGCTCAATTCTCATTTCTCACGAAGTGAAACAATGTGAAAGTGGATTGAAAATCAAGCTATGAGGCTATGGATGGGCAGAATAAGCAAAACATGCCGTGAGCCTCCTGTTGGTCTGAATCTTGTGCAGTGCCATCTGACATCCCACAGGGTGCGCTATTATCCCCACTATTCTAGCCTGTGTCTGACTTACATTAACAAACACACATCACAAAGCTGAGGCAAGGGGATTTCCAGGTCACAGCCAACCAGATAATGCAGCAAGTAAAAATAATACAGGACTCTCGATTCACTTCGTGGAATGGAAAAGAAGAACCACCATAATAAAAGGTAAGTGTCTAGTGTCTTCTATATTCAATATGAATTCTTACACCAAGATTTTGTGACAGTGTGTGTGTGTGTGTGTTTGTATGGGTGTGTAAAAAGCAACAAATGATAGGTTTGCTTTACAAAGGTGTGTCATAAAAGGCTATTACAAACCATTTTTGCAAGATAGCTACCATTCACAGTTTCACAGAAAAGCATGTGTGTTCAGATAAAAGCTTTTTAAATATTTGAGTTTTTAAGTACTCATAAGTATTCAGTGTAAGGAAAGAGCAAACACTGTCAATGTCATGTATAACAAAACATTTAATTTAATACATCTAAATCTATATTGTGCTGACAAATTACAACTGTACTTCTTCAATTTCTTACGGTACAATCTTATTTTGTGTTATTCTATCATGACATTACAAAAAGAGTCTTTCTGTCTGTCATCTATGTCTGTCTAACACTGGACATCTCCAATTCCACAGAGAGAGAGAGAGAGAGAGAGAGAGAGAGAGACAGTGTCTGAAGTAGCTACCTGAACAAACCAAACAATGAACATGGACAGTGGATCCATGACACAACATGGTAAAGTACAGTGCTTTTAGCCATAATTATACATTGATGATATATTGGTATATTTGGCCAGACATGCTATAGCTTAAGATCCCCTTTCCTCTCAGATCTACAGATTGTCTTATTAGGGCAGGCTGGCCCATGGAAAGGTTTAGTCTGCAAGGATATTATGGGTCTGTGGTGTGACGGGTCCCTGATTTGTATGGAGAGGAAAGAGCCTGACAGAACGGTGAAGCTGGTGATGACCTACGGCTGGGGGGGTGAGTTAGACTTTCACACCGGTGCTGCAGTTGAGGAGGAGATCATCAAAAGTGTGACCCTTTGCCCTCCAGGCCCACACGCTCTCCTGCTAGCGCTGCCCGTCGGACCTGATGTGGGGGTCGTGAGGCGTGATGTCGAGAGCGCCCAAAGGCACATGAGCTTTCTGTCTGAGAGAGCCTGGAAACTCACCATGCTGGTGTTTGTCTGCACCTACAGAATAGTGTCTGACAAGATCCTGCTGGACAGACACATTCTCGGGGAGCTCGTAAACAAGTGTGGGGGTGGATATTCCATTATTTTTGTGGACGGACCAAATCCTAACCTCTTACAGAAGATAGACGAAATGGTGTCGAGGAACAGACAAGACTTCCTTCGACTTCATGAAGTGAAAGCGCCCAGACAAATGGAGAGAGAAGCAAATTCACAAGGCCCGCGAAACGGGATGAACATCGATTCACCAGGCAGGTTCATTTCTTTATAACGCAATTCATTTGTTTTGGAAATGGGATCCCATAGTTCTAAGATGGTATACTGAATGAATAGTTAACTGTTGAAAAATAATAGAGATGATTGGAAAAAAAAAGATGAACAAAGTGTTAACTATAACTTTATCAATGCTTAATAAATGCTTAATAGGCTGGAGTTATTATGAAGTTTGTTATTTTTGATAATATCTATTTGTTCTCCCAGGACCACGAACAGGAACAACAGATGTCAGAAAGAAGTCTAGACACAGTGGGATGCTGGTTATTTGTGTCATTTTTATAGTTTTGGGTCTTCTAAGTTCTTGTTCTTCATTTTTTGTCCAGTCATACCTCTTTTTGTCACAATGTTTCTTTGATTTTGTCTCCTTTGTGTCGCAATGTGTCTTTGATTTTGTCTCCTTTTTATCACAATGTTTGTTGGCTGCAAGAATGCCTGCAGTCTGTGCAGGCTCGGTGGTGTTGGTCTTTTCTACTTTGCTGAGAAGCAACACATAAGTCAAAGGAGAAATGGATTAGGAAAGCAGTGAAGAAGTCTTTATCAGGGTAACACCTCAGCTATTTTCTAAAATTCATCCACTTCTCAGCTACTTGTTATTACTTTGATTTCTCACAGATTGAGTTAAAGGAAACTGAGCTATTGACTGATTCACACCGGATTCCTTTTTTTACTTAGTGTAACGGTGCAACAATATGGACTGAGATTGGTGCTGTTTTCGAATATAATATAGCAACTTTTTTGGGGAAAGATGACAGATTTTTTTTTTAATCCGGTTATTCTATAGCCTGACATAGCCCACCCATAATACGAATGTTCATATGTATCATAGTCTGGGCACGGTCCTCTGGGGCGTGTTTACATCGGTAGAGAGTCTACCGGCCAATAAGCGAAGCTGATTAGACGAGCTGTCCAATCGTTTCAAACTAGAAGTGAATGCCCTCCCCCGCAGTATAATCGTGTCAGGTTAAAGAACCTCCGGACCATGAGTATGGATGAACAGCAGTATTATGGTCGGGCTATATCAGGCTAGTTATTCTATCCCGAATGTAGAATGTTACCATTGTACTTACGAAATGTATTTTTATGTCTTTGCAAGACTGAAAAAGTTTCTTTGTCTCTTTGTCTATTATTTATGTTTGTAATGTTTTCCTTGTTCATCCATCAGCATTAAAAAAGTTATTAAAAAAGTTATTTATTACTGAGTTTGAAGTTTCCCCGTATAATATCAGTAGTAGGGCCTACCTAGCCTGGCTAACACTAGCCTGGCTTTGCCTTCCTACGTACTTCTGCTCAATAATCATCTCCCTCCACGACTCCATCTGGCACTCCGGCCACTGCCAACGATCAATTCCATACATAGCTAAAAAGCAAGCAGGATCAGGAGTTGTGAAAGATTACATTGGGTGATGTAGTGTACCTTACTTCATGACCAAGCTGGCGCATAACGTTAGCGATTGGGTTCAATCAGATTTAATCGTTTCAAACTTCTACAGTTCACACCTCCAGCTCAAAATTGTTTGTCACTGGATACAATCCCAGACCCTTGTGGGAAGCTAAAGCGTAGACCAAAGGGATGGCCAAAGCCAGGCTAACACCAAACAAAAATAATCGTAAGTGATATTAATTTTCTCGTAGGAGAAGCACCATTGTCCAAAGCCATTTACTGAGCACTAATGTCTGTCACATAAGCATCTGTAGCTCATAGCCAATCCTATGAAATCGAGCGCACAACGTAGCATGGGTACTCCTGGGCTAGTCCCTCCCCCCTTCTGTGATTGGATCCCAAATGCAGGACTGGAGATCAGCCAGATCAGTAATGCATGGATTTGGATGAAATTTCTTTTGAACCAGTTTCAGTGCTCATTGGTTACCCGGAACGCCATCTGGAATTTTCATTGTGTCAGTGACCATATGCAGTCCCCCCAGGATTTCGCGGGCCTTTTTTGTGATTGTTGCGATCAAAAATGCTTGATTTCGCGGCAGGTTTTCTGAAAAGTTGCGGCAGAAGTTGCGCTGATTTTAGACATTTTATTGCGAGAAAATTGCGGGGGCCAGGAAAAGTTGCGGAAAGTTGCGTTTTTTTTTTTTTTTTTTAAGCAGCACATTTTGATGTGTTTGATGATGGTAGGTGGTTATAGCTATGTAGTGAACAATGCCATATCGCAACTATAGGTTTTCTTTTATCTTGAGGTTGTTTACCATCTAGAACTGCAGAATCATGGATGGCTGATGGCAATTATGGTTTTAATTATCAACCCTTTATATGACTACATGCCATCCAAGTTTATCTGTAAACCAGAACAAAATATTATATAAAAAATATATCTGAAATAGTGATGAAAGTGCTGCTTTAAAGCAAAGAAGGAGGGAGTGGTTGTTGCATGTCATCATCTTCCGCTTCATCATATTCATCACCATAACCTTAATCATATTGGGCTTGATTGATTGCACTAGTAGACTGTGACTAAGCATTAGTAAAACTGTGGTATACCTAATGTGAAGCCATTGCCAGGGAGATAGCACTCTTTATATATTTAGAAGCTACAAGTGAAGTAGTTGCACAGCAAGAAGCAAGGCATGAGCTGTACTGTACAATAAATAACTGTGTGGCAATTACTTGGCTGAAAAAAAAATCTGCTTAATTTTAATGCAAAAATATAAAAGCTATCTAATAAGCTTTGTACTTCATACAAGCCAAAACAGGATTTGATATCTTAAAACATGGAAAAGATGCAGGCTAGCTTACACAAACCGAAAAAAAAATTACTGTTCTGAATTCTGATAGACTTAAGAATGGGAACCAACTTAATGTGCGTTTAATGTCCTATGACAAAGTGGGCTCGGTGAAAATCAATTTTGTCGAATTCTTCGTGGAGATAGTTCTACAGTAGCCTACATTAGCAATAACTTTCAACTCCGCTTGAATTCCGTCATTTAGATAACTTGTGATTTTGGAATCCACAGGCGTGCCCACACATGACCGCGGTGAAGACAGTTTCACGTTGGATATTCGACAGATATTCGCATATTCGCATATTCGCTAAATGGTGCTGAATTCTATTTCACTTTCCCTCAGTGTTGCAGTGAGCACACCCCCATGGTTTTACAAGCTTCAGAACCACCCATATTATAACTTTCATATACCATTGATTTCTATGGGAAAAGCTTGTTTTTTCAATAGCTTCTACACCAAATGACCTTGAGACCTCAAATTTGCTCAGAATGTTTGACTGTATGTGCCGACTAAGATACACCACAATTAATTGCCATTATATGCCCCCTTTAGCTTATAGTAAGGTATAAAGGAAATACCATTGATTTCTATGGGGAAAAGCTTATTTTTTCAATAGCTTCTACACCAAATGACCTTGGGTTCTCAAATTTGCTCAGAATGTTTGACTGTATGTGCCGACTAAGATACACCACAATTAATTGCCATTATATGCCCCCTTTAGCTTATAGTAAGGTATAAAGGAAATACCATTGATTTCTATGGGGAAAAGCTTATTTTTTCAATAGCTTCTACACCAAATGACCTTGGGTTCTCAAATTTGCTCAAAATGTTTGACTGTATGTGCCGACTAAGATACACCACACTTAATTGCCATCATATGCCCCCTTTAGCTTATAGGAAGGTATAAAGGAAATACCATTGATTTCTATGGGGAAAAGCTTGTTTTTTCAATAGCTTCTACACCAAATGACCTTGGGTTCTCAAATTTGCTCAGAATGTTTGACTGTATGTGCCGACTAAGATACACCACAATTAATTGCCATCATATGCCCCCTTTAGCTTATAGGAAGGTATAAAGGAAATACCATTGATTTCTATGGGAAAAAGCTTGTTTTTTCAATAGCTTCTACACCAAATGACCTTGAGACCTCAGATTTGCTCAGAATGTTTGACCGTATGTGCCGACTAAGATACACCACAATTAATTGCCATTATATGCCCCCTTTGGCTTATAGTAAGGTATAAAGGAAATACCATTGATTTCTATGGAGAAAAGCTTATTTTTTCAATAGCTTCTACACCAAATGACCTTAGAACCTCAAATTTGCTCAGAACGTTTGACTGTATGTGCCGACTAAGATACACCACAATTATTTGCCATCATATGCCCCCTTTAGCTTATAGGAAGGTATAAAGGAAATACCATTGATTTCTATGGGGAAAAGCTTGTTTTTTCAATAGCTTCTACACCAAATGACCTTGGGTTCTCAAATTTGCTCAGAATGTTTGACTGTATGTGCCGACTAAGATACACCACAATTAATTGCCATTATATGCCCCCTTTAGCTTATAGGAAGGTATAAAGGAAATACCATTGATTTCTATGGGAAAAAGCTTGTTTTTTCAATAGCTTCTACACCAAATGACCTTGGGTTCTCAAATTTGCTCAAAATGTTTGACCGTATGTGCCGACTAAGATACACCACAATTAATTGCCATCATATGCCCCCTTTAGCTTATAGGAAGGTATAAAGGAAATACCATTGATTTCTATGGGGAAAAGCTTATTTTTTCAATAGCTTCTACACCGAAATGACCTTGGGTTCTCAAATTTGCTCAGAATGTTTGACTGTATGTGCCGACTAAGATACACCACAATTAATTGCCATCATATGCCCCTTTAGCTTATAGTAAGGTATAAAGGAAATACCATTGATTTCTATGGGGAAATGCTTATTTTTTCAATAGCTTCTACACCAAATGACCTTGGGTCCTCAAATTTGCTCAGAATGTTTGACTGTATGTGCCGACTAAGATACACCACAATAAATTGCCATCATATGCCCCCTTTAGCTTATAGTAAGGTATAAAGGAAATACCATTGATTTCTATGGGGAAATGCTTATTTTTTCAATAGCTTCTACACCAAATGACCTTGGGTCCTCAAATTTGCTCAGAATGTTTGACTGTATGTGCCGACTAAGATACACCACAATTAATTGCCATCATATGCCCCTTTAGCTTATAGTAAGGTATAAAGGAAATACCATTGATTTCTATGGGGAAATGCTTATTTTTTCAATAGCTTCTACACCAAATGACCTTGGGTCCTCAAATTTGCTCAGAATGTTTGACTGTATGTGCCGACTAAGATACACCACAATTAATTGCCATCATATGCCCCCTGTTAGCTTATAGTAAGGTATAAAGGAAATACCATTGATTTCTATGGGGAAATGCTTATTTTTTCAATAGCTTCTACACCAAATGACCTTGGGTCCTCAAATTTGCTGAGAATGTTTGACTGTATGTGCCGACTAAGATACACCACAATTAATTGCCATCATATGCCCCATGATGCTTATAGTAAGGTATAAAGGAAATACCATTGATTTCTATGGGGAAATGCTTATTTTTTCAATAGCTTCTACACCAAATGACCTTGGGTCCTCAAATTTGCTCAGAATGTTTGACTGTATGTGCCGACTAAGATACACCACAATTAATTGCCATCATATGCCCCTTTAGCTTATAGTAAGGTATAAAGGAAATACCATTGATTTCTATGGGGAAATGCTTATTTTTTCAATAGCTTCTACACCAAATGACCTTGGGTCCTCAAATTTGCTCAGAATGTTTGACTGTATGTGCCGACTAAGATACACCACAATTAATTGCCATCATATGCCCCCTTTAGCTTATAGTAAGGTATAAAGGAAATACCATTGATTTCTATGGGGAAATGCTTATTTTTTCAATAGCTTCTACACCAAATGACCTTGGGTCCTCAAATTTGCTCAGAATGTTTGACTGTATGTGCCGACTAAGATACACCACAATTAATTGCCATCATATGCCCCATGATGCTTATAGTAAGGTTTAAAGGAAATACCATTGATTTCTATGGGGAAAAGCTTATTTTTTCAATAGCTTCTACACCAAATGACCTTGGGTCCTCAAATTTGCTCAGAATGTTTGACTGTATGTGCCGACTAAGATACACCACAATTAATTGCCATCATATGCCCCATGATGCTTATAGTAAGGTATAAAGGAAATACCATTGATTTCTATGGGGAAAAGCTTATTTTTTCAATAGCTTCTACACCAAATGACCTTGGGTTCTCAAATTTGCTCAGAATGTTTGACTGTATGTGCCGACTAAGATACACCACAATTAATTGCCATCATATGCCCCCTTTAGCTTATAGTAAGGTATAAAGGAAATACCATTGATTTCTATGGGGAAATGCTTATTTTTTCAATAGCTTCTACACCAAATGACCTTGGGTCCTCAAATTTGCTCAGAATGTTTGACTGTATGTGCCGACTAAGATACACCACAATTAATTGCCATCATATGCCCCTTTATGCTTATAGTAAGGTATAAAGGAAATACCATTGATTTCTATGGGGAAATGCTTATTTTTTCAATAGCTTCTACACCAAATGACCTTGGGTCCTCAAATTTGCTCAGAATGTTTGACTGTATGTGCCGACTAAGATACACCACAATTAATTGCCATCATATGCCCCTTTAGCTTATAGTAAGGTATAAAGGAAATACCATTGATTTCTATGGGGAAAAGCTTATTTTTTCAATAGCTTCTACACCAAATGACCTTGGGTCCTCAAATTTGCTCAGAATGTTTGACTGTATGTGCCGACTAAGATACACCACAATTAATTGCCATCATATGCCCCCTTTAGCTTATAGTAAGGTATAAAGGAAATACCATTGATTTCTATGGGGAAATGCTTATTTTTTCAATAGCTTCTACACCAAATGACCTTGGGTCCTCAAATTTGCTCAGAATGTTTGACTGTATGTGCCGACTGAGATACACCACAATTAATTGCCATCATATGCCCCATGATGCTTATAGTAAGGTATAAAGGAAATACCATTGATTTCTATGGGGAAAAGCTTATTTTTTCAATAGCTTCTACACCAAAATGACCTTGAGTCCTCAAATTAGCTCAGAATGTTTGACTGTATGATGCCGACTAAGATACACCACAATTAATTGCCATCATATGCCCCTTTATGCTTATAGTAAGGTATAAAGGAAATACCATTGATTTCTATGGGGAAATGCTTATTTTTTCAATAGCTTCTACACCAAATGACCTTGGGTCCTCAAATTTGCTCAGAATGTTTGACTGTATGTGCCGACTAAGATACACCACAATTAATTGCCATCATATGCCCCCTTTAGCTTATAGTAAGGTATAAAGGAAATACCATTGATTTCTATGGGGGAAATGCTTATTTTTTCAATAGCTTCTACACCAAATGACCTTGGGTCCTCAAATTTGCTCAGAATGTTTGACTGTATGTGCCGACTAAGATACACCACAATTAATTGCCATCATATGCCCCCTTTATGCTTATAGTAAGGTATAAAGGAAATACCATTGATTTCTATGGGGAAAAGCTTATTTTTTCAATAGCTTCTACACCAAATGACCTTGGGTCCTCAAATTTGCTCAGAATGTTTGACTGTATGTGCCGACTAAGATACACCACAATTAATTGCCATCATATGCCCCATGATGCTTATTGTAAGGTATAAAGGAAATACCATTGATTTCTATGGGGAAAAGCTTATTTTTTTCAATAGCTTCTACACCAAATGACCT
Organism: Sardinella longiceps; assembly: GCA_027497455.2. Taxonomy (NCBI): domain Eukaryota; kingdom Metazoa; phylum Chordata; class Actinopteri; order Clupeiformes; family Clupeidae; genus Sardinella; species Sardinella longiceps. The sequence goes on along the minus strand of JAODXP020001868.1, from coordinate 52 downwards.
TGGGTTCTCAAATTTGCTCAGAATGTTTGACTGTATGTGCCGACTAAGATAC
>JAODXP020001864.1:12500-20000 GCA_027497455.2 Sardinella longiceps | reverse complement strand
TTATCAGCAGAAGCCACAAAATAACAATAAATATGCGGTATAACGTTTTGTTTGCTGGTCAGTTTGTCAAAATAAGTCCCTTTGGGATGTATTTCTTGTTGCCAGATATGAAAATGGAGAGGAAGTTAGCCTTGACAATGACAGCCACTTGCAAAGATTCCATCGGCTGGATGTTCTCCAAGCTGGACACGAACAGTGACCTGTACCTGAACCAGCCTGAGCTGGCCGCCATCAATCTGGACAAGTACGAGGTCTGCATCCGGCCTTTCTTCAACTCGTGCGACAGCGACAAGGACGGGAAGGTGTCCATGGTGGAGTGGTGCTTCTGCTTCTGGAGAGAGAGTGAGTCCCGAGAGAGAAAGAGCGCGAGAGAGAGAGAGAGAGAGAGAGAGAGAGAGAGAGAGAGAGACAGAGAGAGAGAGAGAGAGAGAGAGAGAGAGAGAGAGAGAGAGAGAGAGAGATCCTGTGTGTGTGGGAGATAGAGAGAGATACGAAATAGAATCATCAACAGCAAAACTTTGACGATTGGTCCGGTCTCGGGTATTGGGCTCATTTAGAATCCCCCTCGGGAATGTCTTGCTATGTGCATGTCTGATAATGCCCTTAAAACAACCTTAAACCTTTATTTTAAAACGTGTGCTGCGCACCATGTGGTTACCGTTGATGTCCCAAAACAACTATCGAAGCGAAAGACAGTTCTTATCCAGTTCTACTTGCCTTGTTGTTGTGCTAGTTGGTATTACTACAGTACATTGAACAGAACAGAACAGAAACCACTAACCACTCGGTGGGCAACACAACAATTTTGGTGTCAATGATTCTATTTCATCCTAGACACTCCAGAAAAGGGGCTAAACACAACCTTCCCTTTAAGGAAGGACAGAAAGGAGAAAGATAAAGAGGGGAGAAGAAGGGGAGAGAGGCAAAACGAGAAAGGACAGAACACAGAGAGAGGGAGGAGAAGAGAGAGGGGCAGAGAGAGACTGAGGAGAGGACACAGAGAGAGGGAGGAGTAGAAAGAGGAGAGAGGACAGGACAGGAGTAGAGAGAGAGAGAGAGAGAGAGAAGAGGACACAGAGAGAGGAAGGAGGAGAGAGGACATGAGTAAAGAGAGAGAGAGAGAGAGATGACACAGAGAGGGAGGAGAGAGAGACGAGGCAAAAAGAGAGAGGAGAGGACACAGACAGGGAGGAGGAAAGAGAGGAAGCAAAGATAGAGAGGAGAGGAGAGAGAGAGAGAGAGAGAGAGAGAGAGCGAGAGAGCGGAGGAGGAGGCAGAGGGAGAGTGTGCTGCAGATGGGAGGGAGATTGAGACTGGTGTAGGATAAAGTAACCCTGAGGCCCTTGGGTGTCTGGAGGGCAAACCAATTTGCCTCCCATTATTCCACACATCCCTGTGGGGGGGCCAGCAAGTTCCTGTTGTGAGATTTTAACTCATCAAGCACTTATCAGCTTGGCTCATACACACACACACACACACACACACACACACACACACACACACACACACACTCTCTCTCTCTCTCTCTCTCTCTCTCTCTCTCTCTCTCTCTCTCTCTCTCAAGAATATATTAATATCCTGAAACAAGAGTCACAGCTTCACCCAAGCTGCATGAGAATGAGAATGGGGCTGTTATGAAATAGGATCCAATGTGATTGATTGGGCATTTGACCTCTTGAAATAATGCTTGAGCGATATTGATCACTTTGGCGTTTTACTGTTTACTGTATACTGTGTATGCCAAAGCCAGCGTTTGATCCCCTACCCCCATACACACACGCACACACACACACACACACACACACACACACACACACACACACACACACACACACACACACACACACAAAACATAGGCTGTCTGATCTGATTTATAGTACACATTGCATTATTATACAGGCTGTTTCTCTTGATACTGTGTGTGTGTGTGTGTGTGTGTGTGTGTGTGTGTGTGTGTGTGTGTGTGTGTGTGAAGATCTTTATCCAGATAGACTATCTCATCTCATCTCACCCACTGTGACTACACCTGGTGTTACAACACACAGATGCTCATCAACTGTACCATGTTGAGATTGAGAGTGTGTTTGGTGAATGGATCTTGAGACACACACACACACACACACACACACACACACACACACACACACACACACACACACACACACACACACACACACACACACACACACACACTGTTGCAACTACAGTGACTGAATGGGGAGTATACGTTCACAATGAATGTCCATATTATATATGGTAGCACTTTATTTTAAGGCTCACATATTAGCTACATACTGTACCTAATTTATGCCTGTATTAGTGAATTGTAAGGCATGTGTTAGGCAACATTAATCATTTGTTAGGCATGTATCCACAAATTTCTTGTTCATGACTAATTAGGCCTTTATACTTGATATAATCTCAATAATGCCTGTGTAAGCCTTGATCTCTACTTACAAAGCAGTAGTACCTACCAAAATAGGATATATATATATATATATATATATATGGGCAATTCCAGCGTTATGGACGTGACATTTTCGTGCATTATTGATGAACAAAAGGCCAGATAACCTCCGCAAACCTAGCAGTATTTCACAATTTTTTTTCATATTCTTCTGCAAACTCCATGGCTGAATACAGGCAAACAGAAAAAATTAATATCATGATTTGCATCATAAGAATATGAGCCTTTCAATTTGCGTTATGGACGTGACGAAAAACGGACAAACTTTTGAGAGAGCGTAGTTTTTGCTGTGAAGTGTGTGAAATTTCTAGAGAAATGTAAATATTACTACATTCATACCAAACAGGACACCTCAGTAAAGACAGTGAAAGACTTAATTTCAAATGTAAATGTAAAAAAAGTTGGTTTTCATTGGGAGACATGGCGTTATGGATGTGACGTTATGGACGTGACGTCTGGAAAAACCCTCCAAAACGATACAAAACAATTGTGAATGGTGGATTTTAACCTGTAACAAGAGAAATAGTAATATAACAATGAAAAATAACTGATAGCATTGCAGCTTTGTGTGTGTTATCACCCACTTATGCCCATTATAAGCCCCTCCATAGACTTACATTATAGCTGAATAGGGTAAAAATTTTAACAAACAGATATCCTTTCGAAACTTGCTCAGTTGAATATTTACATCGAGACAATACTTTTTTGTATTGGAAGTTTTCTGAAAGAATTTGTATGTCCATGTAGGTGAGACTTAAAGTTTTAAGGTGAGGTTTACTTTTTCGTGGAATTGCCCATATATATATATATATATATATATATATATATATATATATATATATATATATATACTGTAATACATATACAATGTATATTATCCATACAGTATATATATAAAGTATCAGTGCATCAGCAACTCAGCCATGCTAATCCATTGCATGAGTGCTATTTCTAGTCCAAATGGTATTGTGAGGCAGACTGATGTCCTGATGGTAAGTGTGTGTGTATGTGTGTGTGTCTGTAAGTGTGTTTTATTTGTATGTGTGTGTGTATGTGTGTGTGTGTGTGTGTGTGTGTGTGTGTGTGTGTGTGTGTGTGCATGCGTGATATGTGTTATATATATATATATATATATATATATATTATATATACTGTAATACATATACAATGTATATTATCCATACAGTATATATATAAAGTATCAGTGCATCAGCAACTCAGCCATGCTAATCCATTGCATGAGTGCTATTTCTAGTCCAAATGGTATTGTGAGGCAGACTGATGTCCTGATGGTAATGTTTGCAGCCCAAAGCCATGTAGCCTACAGATGTGTTCTCTAGGGACTGAGTAGGCATGAATGAGAGCAGGAGCTAAATGACTGCAGCAGGTCCAATGTGAGAGTTGGGATTTCTGCTGGAGTCTGGAGTGAGTTACACTCCATTAGATCCGGGAAAGGAAATGCTCGCTTTCTGATGGTTCACTAAATTCCACTTGACACCCTCAGACACGCCACACACACACACACACACACACACACACACACACACACACACAACAACACACACAACACAATGCCATACAAAGTATATGTGCATACATATAAACAAACTCATACAAATAAATACCCCCCTGCCCCCTCCCAACATACTCCCCCCCCCCACCCACACCACACACACACACACACACACAGTCACACATTCTGACTCTTGTGGACATGTCTTTGAGCTAGCTGAAATAGAGCTGTAGTCTGCTCTCCCGTGTACTGACTAAACACACTGCAGTATAAATACACGCATATACACACACACACACACACACTCACACACACACAGACACACACACATGCGCACACACACAAACTCTTATGAGCACGGGTGCACACACTTACGAGTGCGCACACACACACTTACGAGTGCGCACACACACACACACACACACACACACACACACACACACACACAGCACACACACACACACACACACACACACACACACACACACACACACACACACACACACACACACACACACACACACACACACAATACAGTACAAATACACACACCTCTACTGGAGAGGTCTAAGCTCCACCAGATCTCTGCTGTAGTCTCCTGACTATCTGACACAGCTCATACATCAGTACAAGGTGTTTTAAAACGCTGGTCTGGTAGGTAGATGATGAACTGCTCTCTCATTGTCCCTCTCTCATTCTCTCTGTCTGTCTGTCTCTGTCTTTGATTGGCTGTTGCTACGGCGCAGTGACTGTGAGGTAATGACCCTCTTTCTCCTCCCCCTCCCAGAGCCTCCATGTCTGGCAGAGCTGGAGAGGATGCAGGTACAGGAGCCTGCCAAGATGAGACTGGGTAAATACACTGGGCCCTTATGCCTTAAGTGTGTGTGTATGTGTGTGTCTGTTAGTGTGTTTTATTGTATGTGTGTGTGTATGTGTGTGTGTGTGTGTGTGTGTGTGTGTGTGTGTGTGTGTGTGCGTGCGTGCGTGATGATGTGTTTTTATGTGTGCCTATGAGTGTGTGTGTGTGTGTGTGTGTGTGTGAGTGCTCATCTGTTTATATGTGTGTACAGTATGTGTGTGTTTGTGTGAGTGTGGTTGTGGTTATTGGGGGTGATTTATCTATGTTTTCTGTGTGTGTGTGTGTGTGTGTGTGTTACAGAAATGTGACGGGTGTTAGACACAAAAATGATGTTCATTGTTGCAATGGTTTGTGGCTTTGCCAATAGTGGGGATTTCTCTCTTGATCTCATTCCATTCAGCCTGAGGGTACTGCTGCCTGTTAGCTTTATGCTGCCACAACACGCTAGCATCCTCAAGAGGATATGCTAATGTGTGTGTTTATATTAGTAGACAGCATATTTATACAATACGCATCGCCCCAATACTAGTTTGGAGTGAAAAGGGAATCACAAAATGACACAAATCTTTTCACAGAATTTCACAAAATCCTCTGAATACAAACGCCTCTGTTACATGCATTTAATTAACATATTCTAAGAAAAGTGTCAAGTGCTGAATTGTCAAAGAAACCTAAATGAAGCGAAGTACGAAAACAATGTGTTCACAGCACATCATAAATTATGATATTATATGCGCCAAAGTATTATTTGTTATAATAATACTTTTAAAGGGAAATCTTGCAGTAAATGCAAGTTTTACTCACATAGGAGAATTATACTGAATGCAGTAAAAATGTGTCTGTTAATACACGTGATACAGAAGTGCAGATGCAGACCTCTGCTCTTAAATGAGACACCATGAATATCTTGTGATGATGATTTGATCCAGCTCACACTCTCATCAATAAGACTATCCCTTGATACTTGAAGATGATTTAAGTAGCCTACCTGTACATAATATAGCTGTTAGCTGTGGGAGTGAATGTGCAGCGCCTCCCCATGTCCGGGAACCATGGATGCGGTGCCCTTGAGCAAGGCACCTAACCACACACCACACACAACAACACATCACACAAGTATACATGCATACACACACACACACATAGACATACTCTTACGAGTCCATGCATACACACACACACACACACACACACACACACACACACACACACACACACACAAACTCTTATGAGCACGGGTGCACACACTTACGCACACACACACACACACACACACACACACACACACACACACACACACACACACACACACTTACGAGTGCGCACACACACACAAGGAAGGCACCTAGCCCCCAAACTGCTCCCTAGGCACCAGATTAAGGGCTGCTCACTGCTCCGCACGTGGGCTGTGCGCACCCTAAGGAGTGTGAAGCTCTGACGCGTAGCCTACACTTCCCAACAACTTGTGTGTGTCTGTGCACATGTGTGTGTATCGCCCCCCCCCCCCCAGATGGGTGAAATGCAGAGAGGAAATGTCCTTCCCGAAGGACAAAAATAAAGTACTCTTAGTTACTATTAGTTAATCTTGCTACATTCATGAACATGAGCTGAGAGTGTGTTTGTGTCTGTGAAGACTCACTCGCACTCCATTATCATGAATGAATGAGTTTCTCACACATGCAGTACCCAGTCCTGGCAGCAGGGGGCGATGTGAGGAGGCTCATTACTCAGATCACAAGCGCGAGTGCGGGATTACCTCCTAATCAGAGGGAGGATTACAGCCTGAGCTGGGCGGTGGGGTGTGCAGCACCGTGGATTTGGCTCGTAGCGGGGCTTAGCGCTCCCTGGGATGCACCCAGATGCATTGTGGGCCTTTCGGTACGGCGTGTGTGGAGGCACAAGCCTGGACTGCTGCTGATAGCCAGCCCCCCCCCTCCCCCCCCCCCCTTAAAGGATAGCAGGAAAAACAAACAGAACGCTTCTAAAAATGGCGCCCCTTTTTTCTCTGTGTGAATATCGGCAGAGTCTTCTGTCTTCTGTCTGTTATTGTTTGTCAATGCATGTTTGTCTCCCCCCACACACACACACAAACACACTCTTCCTCTTTTTCCTCTCCTCTCTCTTGCTTTTCAGCCCCTTTTTTCTCCCCCTTTCTCCTCTCATCTCCTCTCCTCTTCCACACTCTTCCGCTCTTTCTCTCCTCTCCTCTCCTCTCCTCTCCTCTCCATTGCTGAGGCAGAGAGTTTAGTGGTTAACCACTAGACTCTCTGCCTCAGCAGATGGAGAGGAGAGGAGAGGAGAGGAGAGGAGAGAAGAGCGGAAGAGTGTGGAAGAGGAGAGGAGATGAGAGGAGAAAGGGGGAGAAAAAAGGGGTGCTGAAAAGCAAGAAGGAGAGAGGAAAAAGAGGAAGACTGTGTTTGTGTGTGTGTGGGGGGGGGGAGACAAACATGCATTGACAAACAATAACAGACAGAAGACAGAAGACTCTGCCGATATTCACACAGAGAAAAAAAGGGGCGTCATTTTTAGAAGCGTTCTGTTTGTTTTTCTTGCTATCCTTTAAGGGGGGGGGGGGGGGGGGGGGGCTGGCTATCAGCAGCAGTCCAGGCTTGTGCCTCCACACGCCGTACCGAAAGGCCCACAATGCATCTGGGTGCATCC
>JAODXP020001864.1:5000-7500 GCA_027497455.2 Sardinella longiceps | reverse complement strand
CAATCTCCCTCCCATCTGCAGCACACTCTCCCTCTGCCTCCTCTCCTCCGCTCTCTCTGCTCTCTCTCTCTCTCTCACTCACTCTCTCTCTTTCTCTCTCTCTCCTCTCCTCTCTATCTTTGCTTTCTCTCTTTCCTCTTCCCTGTCTGTGTCCTCTCCTCTCTCTCTTTTGCCTCGTCTCTCTCTCTCTCTCCCTCTCTGTGTCCTCTCTCTCTCTCTCTCTCTCTCTCTCTCTCTCTCTCTCTCTCTCTCTCTTTACTCATGTCCTCTCTCCTCCTTCCTCTCTCTGTGTCCTCTTCTCTCTCTCTCTCTACTCTGTCCTGTCCTCTCTCCTCTCTCTACTCCTCCCTCTCTCTGTGTTCTCTCCTCAGTCTCTCTCTGCCCCTCTCTCTTCTCCTCCCTCTCTCTGTGTTCTGTCCTCTCTCGTTTTGCCTCTCTCCCCTTCTTCTCCCCTCTTTATCTTTCTCCTTTCTGTCCTTCCTTAAAGGGAAGGTTGTGTTTAGCCCCTTTTCTGGAGTGTCTAGGATGAAATAGAATCATTGACACCAAAATTGTTGTGTTGCCCACCGAGTGGTTAGTGGTTTCTGTTCTGTTCTGTTCTGTTGTGTTCTGTTCAATGTACTGTAGTAATACCAACTAGCACAACAACAAGGCAAGTAGAACTGGATAAGAACTGTATTTCGCTTCGATAGTTGTTTTGGGACATCAACGGTAACCACATGGTGAGCAGCACATGTTTTAAAATAAAGGTTTAAGATTGTTTTAAGGGCATTATCAGACATGCACATAGCAAGACATTCCCGAGGGGGATTCTAAATGAGCCCAATACCCGAGACCGGACCAATCGTCAAAGTTTTGCTGTTGATGATTCTATTTCGTCTCTCTCTCTATCTCCCACACACACAGGATCTCTCTCTCTCTCTCTCTCTCTCTCTCTCTCTCTCTCTCTCTCTCTCTCTCTCTCTCTCTCTCGCTCTTTCTCTCTCGGGACTCACTCTCTCTCCAGAAGCAGAAGCACCACTCCACCATGGACACCTTCCCGTCCTTGTCGCTGTCGCACGAGTTGAAGAAAGGCCGGATGCAGACCTCGTACTTGTCCAGATTGATGGCGGCCAGCTCAGGCTGGTTCAGGTACAGGTCACTGTCCGTGTCCAGCTTGGAGAACATCCAGCCGATGGAATCTTTGCAAGTGGCTGTCATTGTCAAGGCTAACTTCCTCTCCATTTTCATATCTGGCAACAAGAAATACATCCCAAAGGGCCTTATTTTGACAAACTGACCAGCAAACAAAACGTTATACCGCATATTTATTGTTATTTTGTGGCTTCTGCTGATAAACAAAAAGCTCAATAAACTTCCATTTCTATGAGTCAATTGTCTCCATTTGCAGAATGCCATGACGATTTGCCATGCAATAATATGATACAAACAAATAGCAGTAGCACAATTAATATAAATATCAGTATTGTGCTACTACAAAAGAAGTCATTATGTCTGTTCCTTAACAGACATCTAAATCCAGTCTTGTGCAGTCAGAGCCAAATAAGTGACAGTAGACTCATTTGACAGTGAGTCTGTGACAATTATTTATCCATAGTTATGTGGTGACTGCTTCCTTGCTGGCAATATCAGTTCCTCTACTGCAGATCCCATTGCACTGGTCTAATTACTCGTTATCAATTATTTACACTGACCTGGGCTACAAAAAGTAAGAATGTAAGTCTTTTATTCACATCATACATTTTTAATGAGCAACAGAGAGTGCTCCAAACACTGAGAAAATGAATAATAAAATTGAAAGATGGCTTGAATGAGCTTTGCGCATTAAACAGCTATGCTCATTGAGCAGATTAGTTGGTCTGAACTTGGTTGGCCTGTTTTGTGTGCTTCCATTCCACAGCAATGCCACTGATATGAGAGGTGCAATCAGTATTCATATAAAATTCAGAATTTTGATGAAATTTGATGAAAAAACCTTAATTATGTGCCATGAATTACTTGGAATTCCATGGAATTCCAATTCTACTTCCTTGCAATTCCACTTCCTGTCTGCAACCTCAATTCAAATTCAACATTCAAGAATTGAATTGGGAATTTCTCCATTCAGTTCAGGTACCCACCTGATGCCGTACCCGGGCCTGGCTTGCCCGAGTTGTTCTGTTTGGCGTTGCCATGGAGAAGCTGGAACCAGTCTCGGAGACGGTCGCCCAGGTCCGCCAGATCCTGCCCTGTACAGCTCTCTGGACGAGGGGATGAATAGAGGGCAAGGGGAAGAGATAAAAAGAAAGAAAGAAAGAAAGAAAGAAAGAAAGAAAGAAAGAAAGAAAGAAAGAAAAGAGAGAGGGAGGAAAAGAAAGAAAAAGAGAGAGTGTTTTACTGTAAAATCTTCATGCCCTTTTTCTTCACTTGTCCTTCTCCCTTTCCCAGTACTGTATGTGTGTGTTGGTGGTGTGTGTCAGTGTGTGTAGGAGATAGAACCAACATCAGTACTTTATGCTTC
>JAODXP020001863.1:0-26516 GCA_027497455.2 Sardinella longiceps | reverse complement strand
AGGAAGTTGCTCCACTTTGAGATGATCCTACTGACCGTGGACTGATGGATATCATAGCGTTCAGCAAGTTCAAGTTGTTTGGATCAGCCCCTCCTCCCACTTTCTCTCCGCTCTGCTCAATGCAGTGCCGCTTGCAGAGACAACAGTCTGCATCTGGAGGCTGATTCGAACACAGTGCTGCTGGCAGTAGCCTACGCTAGTTCCTCCAGATCAGACGGAATAGCTGATTTGCATATGTTCAAAATACAAATGAATAAGTGAAAATACAAATGAATAAGTGAAACTGTGTAAAGCACGTACGCATTAACTACAACTACGGAGTTGCCGTTATAAAACATAGGCTACAAGACAACATTTCGATGTCCAAACCCAGGTTAAAACAGCCAAACAAAGGATGCAGACAGCACCAGAAATTCAGGGGAGAGTGTCTGTTCTGGTTCTTCTCAGATCTCACTCTAGGTTTCCATATTTGAATGGGCCACCGTGAGAAAATTGTAGGACTTCAAATAACATTTTTTACTTTACCACGTAATCGTCTCTTTGACCGAATGTTTGCTTGACTCATGCGAAATAGAGCTTAGCCTTAATGAAGTTCGCCAGTCCCAGGCAGCAAACGGACGTTATATACACGTTTTTTTCCAGTGTGAAATTGGTTCCGGACACGTTCAGAATTGGTTCAGTTTTTGGTCTAAGTGTAGGTTCCCGATTACGCTTTGTACACGTTCCACAATGGTTCGGATCAAGTGTCCAACACGTTTTGTGCACGTTGTAAACTGGTGTCAAACACAACGTTCGGGAAAACACGTTCCGTGGACGTGCAATGAAAGTTCAAATTACGGTTTTATTACGTGTAATACACATTGCTTTTGACACTTAAATTAAACGTACTTCTACAGCCTCTGGGCTTGAAATTTTATTTTGGCCTATGCTTTATGATAGCATTTATGAGGCCAACTATATTACATTAGTATAAGAAAAGACTATAGCAAATAAATGATTTTGAATATTTATTTGAACTAATTGAAATAATATATTTAAAAAGATTTAAAAAAGAAGAAAGGGTTTGGGATGGACCCATGGGGCTTGAACCGGGGCTGGGGCTGTGGCTTGGGCTGGGGTTGTGGCTGGGGCGTGAATTCCTCTCTTCCCTTTAGCTCTCTGAAACAATAAGAAACATAATAAGCATCACAAAACAACAACACAGACAAGAAGAAAGCGTGGTAAGAATCAAAATTCTATTTCTACTTTTGGTCTATCTTTTAATAGGATAGCTTTAATCTCCAGTCAAGAGAAAGCAAGGCAAATATGTTTTTTTTCTTGTCAGGCAGGGCTACGTGATTTCAGTAGGCCACTAATAGTTTGGAGAGTTTGACTGTTATAAAAGTTACGGTACATCGAAATTAAATCTAGGATATATATTAATAACCTGAGTGGACAAACGGGTCAACAAACTGGCGTCTGTGTGTTCACCGACTTTGCCCCATCGTAAATCTATATGGTGCAACATATGGGTTAATAGAGATTGCTCAGACACATGACCAATTGGGCAGAAATGCTAAGTGCTATGGTTGGGTCTACCAGGTAGCCTAATCTTAATTTGTGTTGCCTATAGCCTACTGTTTTGGTGTGTGCATATAGGTAGCCTAAGTGGGTTTTTATTTCAATAATAGAAAATAAAAGTGGGTGGGAAAAAAAAAAAAAAAAAACTTTCACAAACCTTTCCAATTCCATCCTTCTTAAAAGGGGCATGTTTTAGGAACTCCGCCACCTCCCTCTCCACATCGTTTATCCCTGCTCCTGAGTGGCATGTGATGCATGCCTCTGGAAATGCAACAGACAGTCTGATTAGTAAATTGAAGTTGGAGCCCATTGACAATCCCAGTGCTGTGTCCGTCCAGCATTTTCAACAACAACATCTGGGAAAAGGAGTGCCTGTATGTAAACTTGCACTTACTCACTAATGCCGGCATCAAAGGTAGGTCTGCAAAACAGGCCTTTTTCCTTCCCCTCATACTGTAGCCTGACCAGAGCTCTGTGGTCCCTAGACGGTTCAGCATACGCCTTATTGTTTTCCCTAGGGTGGCTGAACCGTCTAGGGACAGGTAGGATATCTGCGAAAGAAAACAGACCTTTTTTTTTAGAATTTTGCTTTTTTGATATTCTTTTGAAGTAGTAAGATGTTAAAATTCAATTGTTGACTGTATAGTACAGAGTAAGGGGGTTTCACACTGAACACGCTTTTCCGCTTGTAAAACGCGAGTATTCTGAAAAGTGAGTGACAAAAACATGCGAGGTCGAAAATGATAAATGTACGTCTTGTTGCTATGACAGCTAGATTTGGCTAAACCGCTAACTCCCCAACTTAGCTATGACTGGCAGCTAGGCAACTGGCCCATTGTTGAAGAAAACGCGACCTCAAAAGTTAAACTATTTTCAACTTTGAGCGCTTGCGTTTTTTAGTCGCTTGCGTTTTTACTTGCGCTTTTTTTACGCGAGGCGCGTAGCAACGGTCAAGTCGCATCGTTCCATAGGGAAACAATTGAAATCGAGCGCCTGGAGGTGAAAAAAGCGTGTCAGTGTGAACGGGCTTTAACACACCAAGTGTTTTCTGAAGGAGTCATCTGAACAAAGTTTCCTGCAGAGGGGCCTCAAGCTCCTCGTGGCTTGAGCAGGGCTTGTTGATGGGCTCCACCGCCTCCTTGCGTCTGGGGATTCCAGCAGCCACCAGCCTCGTCAGCTCCTGCTGCACCTCCTCGATGTGGTCCAGCCTTGACAGCACTCGTGTCTGAAATGCTTTTCATTCATAAAAAAAAACAAAAGGAAAAATGTTAGAACTTATATTTTCAATATAAATTCCATTATGGTGTTCAGGACTTACCTCACTCACGTCAGATCATGCGCTACGTAACTTTCGTAAGGCACTTCCGCGCAACGATCTGATGTTGAAGCCCATCAGAGAGATTTCAAGCCATTATTCTCTAACCGGACCAATCAGGGCCGCTGGCTGCTGTAGAGGGTGTGACGTAGCGAAGAAGCAACTGTTTTGAATCCAACCAATCCAACAAACGTAACGAGCGTCATCGGTTGGTTTCGATGTGGTTGGCTGCAGTGTACGTCAATTAAATTGATGGACAAGCTGTTTGCCCAGTTAGATTCAAGGATTTCTGGCTCCTGAAATAATTCGTCTATCGCTGAATATCAGATGAACGCGCGTAGCGCTACATCTGACGTGAGTGAGGTAAGTTCAGGACTACATGTACCACCAAAACTTAAGCCTAATCGTCTATGTTCCAATACCAACCCAACACGTTTTCCTATATTCACTCACAGGTCATTATTGACATAATTTGTGCCATCATGCTTGCCACGTCCACTGCCCCACTGGCCATGTTGGTGGATCCAGGGCCTGAAGACAAGAGTGCAGCAACAGGTAAATGTTACAGTAGGCCTGTGTGTTGATAAATACAATTGAATTGAATTGATTGAATTTAACATTTGGAGAATGTTACTTGAAATATTGACATCTGCCAAATGCGTAATCTGCCAAATGCGTAAAAAAAAAAAAGTCCGGGGATCTTATAAGCAAGGCAGCCGCCTAAATGCACTGCGGGAAACCCGTGCGCGCGTGCATGAACGAGAAGAAATGGAACTATGAATGAATGGGACAATATGCAGAGAGATATACAAGAGATGTCTGAGAGATATGTGAATGCATGAATGCCCGAACTACCGGATCAGCTGATTGCGTAGCTGAAACATGTTTGACTGTTGCGAACTCCTCCCATGGGAAAGGTTTGAAGCCAGTCGGGTGCATTACGTATGTAGCCTATAATTGGGCTGTGTTTAACAGCGGATGAGACGGCCAAACTTTTCTTATGGATAAAAACAAGGTCTGCAAACATTGGCATTGCGATGCACTACAGGCATATGCATCTGAAAGACGTGGAATTTGCAGCAAAATTATTGCATGCGTGTCAGAACAGATTTTGTAGCGGTTTTCACCGACTCTGTTGCATTTATTGCTGTCAAGCCGAACTTGACAGGGCTTCAGCCTCGAATCAAATGGCCAGGTCAAATGACGCGTCTGCACTACTGCACAATCACACCCCCCCAAAAAAGACGATTAACAAAAGTCCCCCAGACAGCCGTGAAAAAGGTGGCATCCGCCAAAAGGCGCGATGTTTGCATCCCTGTTTAATGTAGACTAATGTAGGCCTAGGCTATTCTACTTTCTGCTGTCAGAATTTTGCAGTAATCTCCTTGTCCTATCAGTTTACATCGGGTTATAGACCAATGTGATGTTAGTTTGTAATGGTTAATAAACAACAAAGTTGATATTTTACATGGTTTAAATTAATTGGCTTATTGCTTACCTCTGCCTCAGCACACAACACAACACACACTAGTTACTCTTGTCACCTGCCACCTTCATAAGGCCCACTTCAAACACAACACGCAGGAAGGGCCTTTGAGCCCAACTCATTCATACAGCACAATGCCGCCCCCAACATATTGACTTGTACCATTTTCTTCTTTCTTTTAATCAGACCAGACCACAATATTGCCAAATTAACATAAACGTCCCAGTGCTGCAAAGGTACTTCGCTGGTCTGGACACCCGACCGGATTTCAGGTTGAGCAGGGAGGCCCTGAGAGTGCTGCTGGACCTCCTACAGCAGGACCAGCGTCATGGATGGGGTGCCACCATTGAGACCCTGGTCTTTCTGTTCTGGTTGGCAGGTGGGACATCATACCGGGTGGTCTGCAGAGTTTTCGACATCCCAAGGTCAACTGTCCACTGCATCGTTCACCGAGTCACGGAGGAGGTGGTAGCTGCGAGGTTCCGAGTGATCCACTTCCCAAAGACCCCTGATGACCCTCGCAGACATGGCTCGAGGATTTGCAGGGCTGGCTCACCACAGGGCTTTCCAGAAAGCTGTGGGTGCGATCAACGGCTGCCATGTCGGGATCAAGCCACCAAGCGGCCCTGATGGTCTGGACTACAGGAACAGAAAACTTTTCCCATCCATTATCCTGCAGGGCCTGTGTGACCATCGGGGCCATTTTCTCGACATCCATGTGGGCTGCCTCGGTGCACGACTCCCGGGTACTACGGAGCAGCCCACTATACAGCGGGTCGCCTCCAGGGTACTTTCTTCTTGGGGATGGTGGGTACCCCTGCCGCCAACACCCACTCCCCCTCATCACTCCCTATAGACGGCCTGTGCAAGGTGTGGCGGGCCAGCGCTGCAACAGGCATCACTCCAAGGTACGCTCGATTATACAGCGTGCCTTTGGTATGATGAAGGCACGGTTCTGGGCCATCTTTCAAGCACTGGAAGTTAAGTCACACCTTTGCACCGCACGTAAGTACAAGACAGAATGAATTTACACAGTAAATCTCATCATTATTCCTGATTTTAGGTCATAACAGCATGTGCCATCCTCCACAACATCTGCCTTGGGGCTGGTGACTTGGCCCCAGAAGAGGAACCTGTGGAGGACAAGGCCGAGGATGAGGGGCATGGGGCGGAGGAAGCCAGTGGTGCCATTGGCGGGACCAACTGGCCCAAGAAGTTCTTACCCTGGAGGAGGCACTAGACCGTGAAGCTTAAGGAGGTAAAAAATTCAGGATTGTAAAATTAATATTCTTTAAAGAGACATGTTTGAAGTCACCATTCTAATTATAATGCCTTTGAAGGAAGCAAATAAATGCATAAAATCCTGCCTTGGAAGGTACCTTTGTTTGCAATTTTGAAGGAAGCAACATTATATGATTTATTTCGCCAGTTATTTATTTCGCACGTTAATTTTAATGATGATTAAATGAGGGGATTCAAGCTGTTTTCAATGCAAACAAACTTCTGTGATATCTCCTGACATCACGTCCATGTTCACGTGTTCTATGGCTGCAGCCAGAGCTGCAGCTGTGTTGTCCACCCTGTCCCCCATGCTTTTCCACTCCCACCGACGTATTTCCGTAGATCTGGCTGGCTCTGGCTATAGCCTCTAGCTGTATCGACTCTGAACACGAACAAGCTTAACGCCTTATGTCTTATGTGAATATTCACGTTAAAAAATAAAACAGTTCAACTAGTGCAATTTATTTAAAGGGGAGGTTCGGTTTTTAACACATTTAGCCCCTTTTCTAGAGTGTCTAGGGTGCAATAGAACGATTGACACCAAAATTTGGATGATTGGTCTTGTTCTTCTTCTATTGCACCCTAGACACTCTAGAAAAGGGGCTAAATGTGTTAAAAACCGAACCTCCCCTTTAATGATTCATTTATTTATGAAATTGACCCAGGCTTTAGAACCAGCCTTTATCAGAATTCGAACATAGGGAATAGAGAGCCAGCCACCACCACCAGCCAAGAGAACTTTCAGCTATTGGTAATACGGTATTCCAGTATCTTTGAATTTGTGCAGGCGCCGTTGTATTGACCACGATCACCTAGCAACGGTGACTGGCCAACATTCAGTAAGTAGTCAGGTGCAAATATGACTTTACCCAAAAAAAATTCTAACAAAAGGTTTCTCAGCTGTTTGTCATAGTATTAGATGTCCTTAATAACATACTAAAAGTTTACCAAAGTTTGACCACTAGAAAGGTGTCATTTTCAAGATGGCGTCCATGATGTATAGGAAGCCTGAGTAGACACACCAGGTGAATAGGGTAAAATTTTTAACTAACAGTTATCACCATGAAACTTCCCAAGTTTATCACTTACATTAAGACAAATATTTTTTGTATTACAAGTTTTGTCAAATGTTATGTTTGAATATGTAAAAAAGGCAATATCTAATTAAATGTGCACTAATTTGCATACATTACCAAAACGGAAAACTGAACAATGGATAAAATTCTTGTTTTATTTTGATGACATACTAGAGTCAGAATGGGCTGGGGGCACTTTAGATATCTCTTTTTATCACTGCAAATGAGAAAATACAGTCACCACCTCTAGAAATTCAAATATCGCCATGTGGGTTTTTTCAGGTCCTTAAAATGCCCATTACTCCTTTGTATTCCTTCTAGACCAGGAATACTGGTGCCTGATTGATGTTTTGACCTTGTAATATTCTAATTAGCACATCTGAATGATAGATAAGTGTGAACAATTATATATTAAAGCAATTGGTTACTAGCACATTTATTTAAAAAAAAAGAATAAGTACAGTTTCCCTTAAATAATTGCATAAACTAGAATACTATACTGCCTATACAGTAGACTTAGTGCAGATTTGTGAAGTAACAGTACATTAATACATCTTTGGCATCTAACAGTAAGGAGAAGCTGATTTACCATACTGTATGTTAAGACCAGACACCTGGGGTTAGACGCCCCTGATTAACCCATGACACTCCCTGAAAGTCGCTAAAGCAAAATTAGAAGGAAATCCCAATTTGTCAACAAAATATAATTTCAAACATTGTCACTAACAATCAGTAAAATGTTGTAAAGCTCACAATGGCCGTGTATGTGTGATGTCAGAGTAAAAACAAAGCAACATTAAACACATATTAATAAGTCAGTCGCTATTTCAGTTGTTATACTGTTTATGAGTATGTGGATGAACTAGTCCAGGCCCATTTTGGAGCCAATAGTAGACACAATTGTAACATTGTAATATTTTTTTTTCTTATTGTATGACACCCTGTTGGTGTATGCTTTGAGAAAAGGTATAGCTTAAGGAGGTAGATTAGTTTCTTCTTCATTCCTCAGGTCCAAATGCATTGGCTATACGCCTATATCACCAATACCAAATGATCTCTAAATGTGTATTAAAACAAGGAGGGGGTCTAATCTGTCTCAACTTATGTTTACTGAGATCCTGAGGTTCCCTGCTTTCAAAAAAGGTATAACATATGAGTGTTAATTACTTTTTCCTACATACTTTTGTATGAGAAATGCACCCAATTTCTCATTTCTTCTAAAAATAATCAAAGGCTTTGAAATAAGTAGGGGATGTTGAAAAAACATTATTGGTGAAATCCTGAGGGTATAAGCTCTCAGACAATATATGCTTTATGGGGTGTAAAATGTTTCCCTTAAATGTCACTGGCCTAAATGTGAGTCCAAAAACAGACTAATGTGCCAACACCAAATTTCTTGATTATGGGCTTTATTGTAATGTGGAGGGTGGGCCATACCTCACTGTCACACCATGCCATGGTATATCACATCCTGAGGGTGTGTGCTTTCAGAAAAATATATGGAGATGGTGAAATTAGTTTCCTGTTCATGCTTCAGGCCAAAATGTACTAGTTGTGTACATTTTCCTCCAAAATACACCCGAATCCCATTCATTTCAATGGGAAATTTACTTCCCATATATTTCCTCAACTAGGATTTCTCAGGACTTTTATTATGTTGTTCTGAACATCTCATACAAATGATCCAAGCTGAAAAAAACTTTTACAATTAGTCTGTTATGAAAGGCTACTTTGTCTGGACAACACATAGCCTAACGCATAATATCTGTACATTGGACTCATTTTGCATATGAAAACATTACATTTCACAAAACTTGTAATATAAAAAAAATCTTCTCTTCATGTTAGAAAGTGTGCAAGCTTTAAGGTGATATATAAAAGTTAAAAATTTTACCCTACCTGCGTGTTTTGTTTCGCCTATGTAAAATGCATATTTCACCAAAAATTACCAGAAACTGAGGCCCTGGTTTAAATGTTATACAATAGATCTGTATTTAGGGGACTTTGAACTTTCCAAAAATGCCATATAACAACTTTTCCTCAAAAATGCCTAGGGTTATTGAATATTGAATATCCGGACCTGGCTATACTTGGCTAGGTCAAATAAAGAAAGAGTTGGGATATTTTAAGGGATTCCTGCCCATCATGGAAAATGACACCTTTCCAGTGGTCAAACTTATGTACATTTTTAGTATGTTAATAAGGACACCTAATACTATAATAGATTTTTTTAGGGTTAGGGGCTTTATTTTTCGTTCTGGTAATGTATGCAAATTAGTACATATTTAATTAGATTTTGCCTCATTTACATATTCAAACATAACATTTTACAAAACTTGTAATACAAAAAATATTTGTCTTAATGTAAGTTATAAACTTATGAAGTTTCATGGTGATATCTGTTAGTTAAAAATTTTACCCTATTCACCGGTGGTGTCTCCCATGGCTTCCTATACATCATGGACGCCATCTTGAAAATGACACCTTTCTAGTGGTCAAACTTTGGTAAACTTTTAGTATGTTATTAAGGCCATCTAATACTATAAAAAACAACTGAGAAACCTTTTGTTAGAATTTTTTTTTGGATTTGGTGGTTTTTTTCATAAATGCACCTGACTAAAGGCCACAAGTATCGTAGCTGCCTAGGAGAGTCTGGCTGTGAGAAACATGAATGATTTATGTTTATTTCAACAGGACATAATGTGAGGAAGTAAAAAAACGGACAAAATGTGTCCCGGGAAAAAAAACGGGACAATTCCAGAAAAACCTGGACGTGTTACATCACGTCCTACCGTTGAGCTTCGAAATGAAAAACATAAATGGAATGCAGCACAATAGTATTAGGAATCGCATAGACCCGATGACAACATAACGTGAAACTTACCAAAATATGTTTGGTAAGTGGCATATATTTCGCCGACAAGTGGCATGTGACGGGCAATAAAATCAAGTTAAACTTTGGTTAACTTTATGTAATGAGCTATGATGCGGTTGGGCGACTACCAATCAGAATGTCGATTTACCGATGACATGCCTGTAGAGTAGTAGGATTGAACGTTTGAATGCTAACGTCATGGGCAAATTTGCCGTTTTGGTTGCTGTGCTCAAGCGATGTTGGCGACTCTTGGCAATTTATCGCCTGCGGTCTGAACGTACAGCAATCAGAAATGGACTATGTGTTATTAGCATGTTACGACTTTCTTAATGAAAGACAGCCATTTTCAAAAGCTTAGTTTAGATTGGCATCCCAAATCCCAAACTTGCTGGGTGCTGTTGTGTCCTGACAAAGAGGTGGTCTGACTGGTAAACTCTGTTGAACAGATTGGAAATGAAAAGGTGTATTTAGTGAGATGACCAAATATTAACCATTGACCATCATGCCACAGCTACCCAAAGGTAGAAAGGTGGTGAAGATGCGAGTGATGCAAGTGATTTTACCTCCACAAATTTCTGCTGGGTTGACTGTATGCTGTTTGAAAGAGATTAAGGTTAGGTTAAAATGGTTTTCAATGTCACACAGAGTTAATGAAGCAAATAATGTGTAACCGCCATGGCTTGAGTTGAGGCGCAAGTTTGCTGAATGCTGTTGTGGTGCTGACAATGGTGTTGTGGTCTGACTGGTAAACTCTGTTGAACAGACTGGAAATGAAAAGGTGTAGTGAGATCATTAATGCAATGGCAGGGTTCATACAAAATTTTTTATCTGAATTTGCTACCTTTTTACAATCATCAACATGTTTTCTACTGCCCAAGCAAAAGGTGAAGAGTAACTGTACGTTCAGGCCGCAAGCGATAAATTGCCAAGAGTCGCCGAAGACTCCCAAGAAACATCGCTTGAGCACAGCAACCAAAACGGTAAAATTGCCCATGACGTTAGCATTCAAACGTTCGATCCTGCTTCTCTACAGGCATCTCACCAGTAAATCGGCATTCTGATTGGTACAGTAATCGCCCAACTGCATCATAGCTCATTACAAAAAGTTAACCGAAGTTTAAGTAAGGGATAACGGCCGACGAGGTGACCAGTTATTCATTTATAATTGGCGAGGTGGAATCTAGAACTCCGGCGACTCGCACAGCGTGAAGACGGAGTTATTCCGCCAAGCCAATTATCAATGAATAACTGGTCACCTCGGAAGGTCGTTATCCCGCTTATCTCCCGTATCTATCTATCTCTCGTATATTTGAAGAAGCGTATAAAACGTCAAAGAAATATGCAACTCAAATTTAAAAGAAGCTAACCTGTTCGGTTTGGGTACTACTTTCAGTTGAAAGTAGATCTACAAGGTTGCTTATTGTTGCTGTTACCATTCTGAAAGGCATTCATATGGAACGGTAATCAGTTATTAGATGAGTTATTTTTTGGAACTACTTCCAAAGGAGCCAGTTATCTGGAAATAATGGCCACCTAGCAGCCAATCAGAGAAGAGAATGGCGTTCTGAAGGGAGATAATTTGATTTTATCGCCTAAGTTGCCTGCCACTTTTGTCGCCTGAATTGGTCTCGGTCTGAACACGTGCAGTGTGTCTAAAAGCCAAGGCAGGACGCTTCGTAGCAATGGTATGGGGAGAGTGCTCGTCAGGCAGTGATCTTCACATTTGGACAGCAGAACTAGGTAGCACTGCCGCATACGTTAGTGTTGACGTATGAGCTGTCAAGCCAACAGTGTGAGCTAACAAGCTAACGTTACCGATTATGCTACTAACGTGTATAGAGTGTGAGAGTCAATTTGAGCCGTCTGCGGAGGTCTGGTTCCCGGAAGTGACTCCCCCTTTAATTTTGCCATAGGCGTTTCGAAAGGCCCGGTTCAAATAGGGTTCTAATTGTCCACTGTGTCTAACCAGCTACGGGGTACATGATAAGCATCTGATCTTTTGTGTCGAGTGAAAAAACAAACGAAAATACCAAAAAAACCCTATGGTACAAACGTGTGTCCTTTTCATTTCCCCTCAGTGCAAAAAATACACTACCCACAAGCCCATCTGCCAAGGTCAAGGATAGCCACGCGTTCGTGCTCGGTCATCTAATTCTAGTATTTTTGTCAATACCTGCTCTTTTGAAAATAATTTTGCATCAGATGCTAAATGACCATACAGAACTCTTTATTCAACGTTATTTAAGTGTACCATTCGCTTGACGTTACCGTTAGCCTTGTTGGTAGGTGTAGTCGTTAACCATTTCCTCCAGGTCAAGCCTGGTAATGTTACATTGACAAGGCACGTTAGCCAGTTAGCGATAGCTTGTTAGCTAAGGACTAGGAAAACTAGCCTTTCATTAAGGTGCTGTGTAACTGCGAGTAAAAATATATCTCCCTGCCTGCTCACTCCTCTTTATGGTCAGAGCATTTGGTTTTGTTAAACCAACCTCTAGGTGTCGTTGTCAATGACCGCATCACATCAACCGCAACCCGGTCCATGGGACACCCCACCAGCCTCTGTTGGAGTGGTGCATCGGACCGTCCTACGGGACCTTTTCGGGCTGTGCAAGCATCACATCTACTGCAGTAGGACTTAACATCCCTGTTGCATGTGCTCCAATTTAACTCCTGTCGCACACGCTTCAGAGTCTTTTTCACTCCATAATGCCCCACCCCACGTGGACCGTGCATGGCCTCCAGGACTAACCCACAGATGATCTTAGGAACCACAATTTGCCACTTTGCCTGACATATAGCAGGTTCCACCCAGCACCTCTTTAACACACCAGCGTGCAGAGCCAGCCCATCCCGCATAGACCACAGGGCCCTCACCGTGAGTCCATGAACAGCCACATCTTCCCATGGCGGACACTGTTCTGACTCCAGCCAGCTGATGACTTCTTTGAGCTCTGGATCTTTCCGCTGTTTGGCAGCCCAGGCTAGATTGGAGTCTGGCAAGATGGCTCTGCACTGAACTGCTGTGGCCTCCTCCACAGGGCCCTCCTGCACCATACCCTCAGCGCTGCCGGAGATCCGCCCGCACTGAGGGCATGATGGTGAGCAGCTTTGTCTGGACAAACCATCAGCATTTTGGTGGCTCTACCCTTTTCGGTGCTGGATGGTAAACTGAAACTCCTGCAGCTGCTCAATCCACCTGGCCACCTGTCTTTCTGGCTCACGGAAGGACAGTAGCCAACACAGAAAGGCGTGGTTGGTCCGGACCATAAATGGAAGGCCACACAGGTAATGGCGGAAGTGACGTACAGCTTCAACAACAGCCAGCAGCTCTCTTCTGGGTGACACAGTAGTTACGCTTGGCTCTGTTAAATGTCCTGCTGTAATACTCAACGTCGCTTTCCCCCTCAGCAGTCTGCTGAGATAATACGGCACCAAGACCAACATTACTAGCATCTGTGTCGAGGACAAACGGGAGCTTTGGATCTGTCGCTGCGATCACTGGCGCACTGCAAAGGGCCTGCTTTAGCTCATCAAACGCCTGCTGCTGTTCCGGACCCCAGTGAAACCTCTGCTCCTTCTGTGACAACTTATGGAGTGGTGAAGCAAGAGTAGCGAAGCCTGGAACAAACCTACGGTAGTAGGAGACAAGCCCAAGAAAGGATCTTAACTGTCTCAAGTTGCATGGAATTGGCCAGTCACGCACAGCCTCAGTTTTCCTGTCCTCTGTGGCAACACCTTCTGCACTCACCTGATGCCCGAGGAAGGTGACGGTCTGCTGCAGCTTATATTTCTCTGGGGGCAGTTTCAGGCCAGCTTGGGTTATTCTGGTGATGACTAAATCAAGGTTGTGCAAAGCAGATCCATAGTCCTTACCATGTATCAGCGGGTCATTAAGGTACACCAGACACACCTCCTTGGGGACTCCTTGCAACACCCGCTCCATCAAGCGCTCAAAAGTTGCAGGGGAGTTACACAGTCCAAAAGGCATTGTCTTGAACTGCCACAATCTGGTTCCAGTGGTGAAGGCGGTCAGATCGGAGGTCCAAGGAAGAGAACCACTGAGACCCAGCTACCTGACCAAGCGACTCATCTATGCGGGGCAGGGGATAAGAGTCTTTGACATCATTAAGCTGCCAAAAATCAATGCAAAACTGCCAGTTACCATCCCTCTTGGGGACCAGGACAACCGGGGACGCCCAGGGGCTCTCAGAGGGTTCAGTGGCGTGGGTTCATTCCCCAGTGAGGCCCAGTCACTGGGGATGTAGCACACAAGTCGGGAGAATGCTGACTGGCTGACTGATAAGTGTGTTTGTCACAAGACACTGGACTAGCTACCTCCCAGTGAGGCCCAGTCACTGGAGAGGCAGGCTGACATGACTGTTGAATGTGTAGCAACTGTGTAGATCTGGCCCCAGAAAATGGGAGAGGATAATCATTGGCGCCTCTTTGCTGGTTGTGAACGCTCATGCTAGTGGATTCGGAGGAGAATTTAGCATACAAGCTAACAGGATCACAATCAACAAAATTCTGATGGTCTCTGTGATCACTCGCCGGTGGGAATGGCAAGGAAGTAGTTAAAAGTGCTGGTGAAACGTTAGCAGGAGGCATTGTTGTGGTGTTGTTGAAGCTGGAGTGTAACTCATTGGAATGGACTGGATAGCCTGCTAGCCTGTTAGCTTTAACCATAGGGCATGTGTCCACGGGCATATCGCCAGCTTGACGATAACTGGCAAACACGTTAGATTCGGTCGTGGACTGAATGGAATGCTGAGGAAGGCTGCCGAATGAATTTGTTTGATTTTTGGCCAAAACGTTGCTTATTTGGCCAGTAAATTCTCCTGGTAGTCGACTTGCTGCCGGTGTACTAGTGAACCGGATGTTTCGACCGACAACTGCGTTGTGCGTGGCGTTGCCCATAGCAACGGTAAACACATCAGGGGCACGAGCAGCATAGGCAGAGGCAGAACATTCGGGTAACAGCAGCAGGAAGGGGTTCACATCAGGTAGCTGGCTAGCAGCACTACCACAGCAGGACCACGGTGGTCCAGCCCACGTCGGGGCTCTTCCCTAACGTTGTCTATAAAATGGGAAGATCTTATTGGCCTAGTCCGGTTCTCCGGTTGGGTACCCATTACAGGCAGACGAAGGCTATCCCACTTTCTTGACACCAGTGTAGCACCGTAGCTGGATGGATAGACACGGAGACTGAGGTTGATGTTAACGCCCAAAACGGGACTTTTTATTGCCTATTTGTTAACAAACTAGGCACACGGGCAGTAGGAGGTGTCCTTAACACAACAAACTCCCAACTAGGCTACTACTAACTAAAACACTTAACACTCTCACACGTCTCTCACTCAACAACACGGCTCTCATTCATACCATTCTTCTTCTCTCTGAGTAAACTTTAATAAACGTCTTAGAACCCCTGATCATAAACACACCCCTAATCAATAACTAACCTATCTAATCCCCTTATTATTACCACCCACACACCTCCCCCCAATCAAAACCCAACACAACAAGATTGACACATTCTTACACTCACACACACACACACGCACACACACATGCACACACACACAGACATGCACACGCACACACAGAACAGTTTGCGAGGGACAGGTAGCCTCGCCGCTACAATATGATCCAATATCCTCCACTCCTTTTAATGAAAATAGAAGGTTTTCAACTGTGAAGTCATTGAAAAAATAAATATCATAGATCATCTTAACTTGCATAGCAAAAAAATATCAAACATTTAAGTGGTTCAAGTGTTAATATTTACTAGAAACTGTGCAAAAGCAGCAAATGAAATTCCGAAATTCTGTCATTTTCATTTTGTGTGTTGACACTAAAATGCTAGAATAGGCCAATACTATTAGAGAGATAAGAAATATATATAACACAAGAGCAACAACAACAGTAATAATAATAATACATTTTACATTTTAAATATGAGAGAGATTCAAATATTCATTAGTGTTACGAAAAACACGGAAGCAGGATGCAAGTGCTGAACAAACTTTTACTGGCGCCACCAAAACAAAACCAAGCACATATGCTCCTTACAAAGAACAGAGAAAAAATTGTGAAAAGCAAAACACATGCACAGAACATTCGCATACAAGTCTGGGAGAGACGGGAATACTTGCGCTGATGAATTCATATTCAGATTAACGATGAAATGTTTGTTAGATTGACAGATTAGCTATTTACAATTTCATTCCAATTCCATTCCAATTAAATTATACCATATCATGCAATTCCTGGAAACACGGTGGCATTTTACACGAGTGTACCTTGCAAGTAGCACATCCAAAGGAAGTCTCGATACACCTACCACTATTGGTGTGGCAGCCTGCTCTGATGCTGCTCACACATCCCTTCTTCCTGCCCTCAAACTTCACAAGGGAGTGGCCTTCCTTCAAATTCCTTTCCACAACACTCAATGCCCACTGTGTTGATTCCCTGGACACTCCGCTTCCTGCCGCAAAAGTCGTCGCACAGCGCATGGACAACGCTGAGTTTAAAAGCCTTCAGGTGATGGTGGCTTTGAAGGCTAAAAGCCCTGGTTAAGATGAAGTCCTCTGGCATGAGGGAGCAGCTGGAGGTGTCTGACAGGGTCGTCTCCTTTTCTGGCATTAATGAGAGGCTGTTTCTCTGCCCCTCCAGCCAGACACCCCTGAGAGAACAACTCGGCCCAGAGAGGAGAAGCTCTGTTTTGGACAACTTGAGCGCTAAGGCCTTAGCAGCTCAGCTCACCAGCTACGACTGGGAGCTGTTCAATGCCATCCATGAGACTGAGCTGCTGAACTGGATTTTGGGGAAAAAGTCATTCCCGTACAGCACCACGCCGAACTTAGAGCGCTTCTTGCGCCGCTTCAATGTAGTGAGGTACTGGTTGGTCTCGGAGCTCGTTCTCTGCAAAGAGGTCAACAAGCGAGCTCAGCTGATGAACAAGTTCATTAGGATTGCTACCCACCTCTTTAAACAGCAAAACATATCATCATTCCTGGCTGTTATAGAACACAAGGCCATCATAAGATTGCACAAAACCTGGAAGCAAGTCCCAAATTCTCAGATGAAAAAGCTCTGAGAATACCAGGGCTTGCTGGTCCCATCTAATAACCATGCTGCCCTGAGGGAGGTGTTGGCTAAACTGAGCCCACCTTATGTGCCTCATGTGCATCTTATATTAGAAGACCTCCATTCCATTCATGAAGGCAGCCTGACCCTCAACAAAGGTCTCGTCAACTTTGACAAAATGAGAATGATTGCCACAAAATTAAAGATGGTGAGAAGCTGCAGGAGTGAGCCCTACATGGCATTTTCACCACACCGTGGCCTAAAGAGTTCGGCCACTGAAAAAAACAAACCCACATGACCCATTTTACCAAACCGTGGGCTTGAGAATGCGGCCTCAGTCAAGCAGAAACCGACATATCCTGACAAGACACTTAAAGGTCAAAGATGAAGTAATGGAGAGTGCTGCGTTGGGTCAATTGTTTGAAGAAAAAATCAGGTGCTCATCAGAAAGGACATAGGAACTTCAGTATTTGACTAGTGACTATCTTCAGAGTATGAAGGCCTCAACAGTAGGCTTGTTGCAGGTGATAGTCTTAAAAATCCGAGGCACACTGATTATAGGTGAAAAAGGTTAAAAATCCTTTATTTTAATGGATAATGCCTACGCGTTTCGACTGCAAACCAGTCTTCATCAGGGCAAACTTTGTTACTTCTAACAAAGGTGATTTTAAAATAGATTCCATGTCATGTGACGTAGTGACATGGGCAATCACAATCAGTGCATTGTCAAATGCTTTAGATACATAAAAATCCCATCACCAGTGCTAGGCGTTTCGAAAGGCCCGGTTCAAATAGGGTTCTAATTGTCCACTGTGTCTAACCAGCTACGGGGTACATGATAAGCATCTGATCTTTCGTGTCGAGTGAAAAAACAAACGAAAAAACCATAGGACTCGCTTTTGTGTCCCTTTCCTTACACCTCAGTGCAAAAAATACACTACCCACAAGCCACTACTTTAGCCTATTCCAGCCGACGATTTCCTTTAACCGTCATTTGATATCTGCAATTTCCTCCAGGTCAAGTCTGGTAATGTTACTTTAGCAAGGTACGTTAGCCAGTTAGCGATAGCTTGTTAGCTAGGGACTAGGAAAACTAGCCTTTCATTAAGGTGCTGTGTAACTGCGAGCAAAAATATATCTCCCTGCCTGCTCACTCTTATTTATGGTCAGAGCATTTGGTTTTGTTAAACCAAGCACATTAAAGAGGTGGTTCAGAATTTTCGATGTTAAACCTCATTTCCAAGTAAGCCTGAGTGATATCTGTCATTGGAGACCGTTTTCAACTCATTTCATCCAGTCCTTCTATCAGCTGAGTTCGCTGGTGCTAGGCTAACGCAAGTGAGTAGGCACGGCTAGCCTGGCAATAAAAACAGTCTTACCCACTCTGCAGTCTCCTTTAGGCAAATACATTAATATGCCAGGTCATCGGTGTTGATTAAAAAAACATTGTAAAAGAAAAACTACCCTTGAATCGCCATGATAACATTGCATTTTGAGGGACTAATTTCTCAGCAGCAGCGGAATATTACCTTGCTCAGGTTAGTTGTTTGACTAATATGACGATAGACAGAGCCTAACGTTAGTGGGATAAGGCAAAACCTAACGCTATAGATTGAGTCACTGGATGTCAAGGAATTAAGCAATATGCCGATCAGGTGTGCTGTGAAAAGCTGTGAAAGTAAACGCCGCAGATGGGAAACTAAAAGTTTTCATAAGTTTCCAGTCCGAGATCGCGAAAGGATAATCTTTGGCTTGTTGCTGTTGACTTGGACATCAAAACAGTCAAACAACTAATCTGAGCAAGGTAATATTCCGCTGCTGCTGAGAAAGTAGTCCCTCAAAATGTAATGTTATCATGGCGATTCAAGGGTAGTTTTTCTTTTACGATGTTTTTTTAATCAACACCGATGACCTGGCATATTAATGTATTTGCCTAAAGGAGACTGCAGAGTGGGTAAGACTGTTTTTATTGCCAGGCTAGCCGTGCCCACTCACTTGCGTTGGCCTAGCACCAGCGAACTCAGCTGATAGAAGGACTGGATGAAATGAGTTGAAAACGGTCTCCAATGACAGATATCACTCAGGCTTACTTGGAAATGAGGTTTAACATCGAAAATTCTGAACCCCCCTTTAATCTCTGAATGTGATGTCAGAAATAAAATTTCAAGATCTTTGGGCTCCTTCCTCTTAGCTATGAGCTAAATGCTTTGCTAGCAAAACTCACCGCTAGCCTTGACAGAGGCCACAAGCTACCCCTGTACCACAGAACAATGCCCCGGTTTAAATATTGGCTTTACTTTAGACCTACTTTTCTTTAGCAGTAGCCCACCATGAAACTTTGTATGTTTCACAAGTGAAGAGACCGATGGTTCAGAAATATAATTTATTTTTGAAATATGCGACATTACAAGGCAAACAAGTCATAGGCTACATTTTCGGCACCTTGGGCTAAGCGATGTTTAGGCTTGCCATCAGCGTCAGCATCAGTGATATTAAAGCCTACATTCGAACACCATACCTAAACAAAACAAATAAAGCAAAAGGGCAAAGTAAGACATAAATAATGTAACCACGACAGACGTCAAGGGTTGTCATATAATCATTTTTACTATGAGAAAACGAACATGAATCGTAGCTGCTCATAAAAGCTACCATGCTTTTACCATGCCTCATCTTAACCTCATCTCATCTTAGCAAGTTAGCAGCTAACACAACGTTTGAAACTTGAATATCGATACGGGTTACCAAAACTTAACTTACACAGTCTTGTAATTTATTACATGCATTATATCGATACCAAAACAAATCGTATCATATAATATCACATATCATGATTTTACACAAACCGAACTTACCTGAGGTCGTGATTACACAGCCGGTTTGATGGAAGTACTGTCGGGAAGATGGTGTGTGCTGTCTGGGAAGCCTACCACTGGCGTCCGTTGATGTCAATGTCTAGCAGTTCGCCAGAGAACTAGCATAGAACTAGCAACATTAGCACTAGCAAAGCAAAGGAAGGGTTGATCACCTGCACTGACGTAGAACTAACGTTGATTTTCGCGGGCTTCAAAAAGGTCCACCAATCAGATACGTTGCAGTGGGATTGTGGGATTGCTCGGGAACATGGGTAATGAAGTACTTCGATGGGACATCGCAGAAAAAGGACCTTTGTTCAGAAACTAAATTGAGATCTCATTAACTTTTGGTGTCTAGGTAAGCACAGGCACTCATTATGTCTTGCCGTAGCTAGTTAGACGTGTAGAATGTGTGGTTAAGACTGCGTGGGTTATAATCAAACTCACATTTGCTCCGACAAACGGCAAAGACACTTCCGGAACCTCACCGTCACACTCTATAATAATAATCATAATCATCATCATCATCGTAACAAAAAATAAATGTACAAAAAATAAATATTATTTCTTTATATAGGCTATACTATAAAGTTAATTTTCAAGCAGGAAGGCTATACCCAGCAAACACGGAACGGTATGGGAACCTTGACTAACGTTCCCTCCTGGTTCTCCTATGGTTATTTTAAAAATGTTATCCTATTTTGGTTTGTCTATCTATCTATCTATCTATCTATGCTATTCACATGTTTAGACTATCCATATCCTTTCATCTATCTATTTCTCGCAACATAGGTCAAAGGTGAACACACGACGTAACCAAATTACATTCATTCATAGTTTTGTTGACACTCGGAGCGACCCAAGTAACAATTTTTGGTTCCGGGAACGTTACGACCTAGCTACGGTGGCCATATGGAGCAGACACACATAGCCAAGCATAAAACAGCATCAGATAAACCAAACCTATACAAACAGTTATTTATTTTAATGGCTGGGATAAAGATTAAATGTAACAAAGCCTACGACTGCAGTGCTAAATTCGTATCATGGCAAAATGAGTTAAGTATTTAGCTATGTAGTACACGGTCCTCGTTCAGATCAGCTGAACCACCGCACCCGCGGAGGAGAAACTGGTACATATTGTACACAAACGTAAATATCTAAAAATGAATGAATGAAACATGTTTATTATTATGAAAATACACAGAGGGGAGTCTAAAGTGTAGTGTGTATAATCTGTAAAATGTAATGATCAATTGTATTCATCCATGAAACATGCCGGCCGGCTGCGGCCGTTACGATGGTGAATTCGATTCGATTCGGTTCCCTGATTGGAATGTCTGTTCCCACTCTAAACTCAATGCAAGCTGACCCCACCCTCAGAAACAACCCAACGCACCTGGCTGTACGAAAAGCGAAACAGGACAAACTTAATATCGCTAAAACCAAGAGCACACACGAGACATGAGATTTTTTTGGGATCCATATCGCTTGCCATACATCCAGATGTTCTTCGACTTGTGTAAAGTGGCGTGAAGGGGAAACAGGAATGCAAGGGGAACCAAATCAAATGCTTCACCGGCCACGGTCGTTACGGGGTACAAGGGTTAAATTGGCATCCCAAATCCGATTTTTGGCATATCGGATTGTAACTACAATTGATTTTGGGTGGTCTTAACAGCAGAAAACCACATGAATTCCTTTTTTCTGAATCTGGTACACCCTACATACCCATGTGGTGTCAATTGCGATTCAATTCCGAATTGCTGCGATCTGAACAGCTTAACTACATGGATTGGATTTCACCGTGTCACTATTGTCATTTGTCACGTGACTCAAACATCAACACGTGGAATGCAGATGGACGGAAGTGATAGACCAGGGGTGCCCAACCAGTTGATCGCGGGCTCAGTTGCAGTCGATCGCGAGAGCTCCTTGTGTTGACCGGCTTTAAGCCAGGCTCTGGGCTAAATACAAAATTGTAGAATAAATGTCCCATTATGAATGATAGTCATAGACATGTACAACACTGTATCACACAAAATTAAAACAAATAAATAAACTTGACAACTTTTTCAGTGCATGCTGGGTATAGGCTTGTTGTTAGGTTGTCACTAGGGACTCTTACACAAAGCTATTGAATGTGACAAGACAATGGCAGCAGCAAAAAAATCCAAAGTCTATCATTTTCATTCAGAATGGGAAGAGGAATTTATAAATATATCTAAATATATCTGCCTTATCTGCAATGCAAGTGTAGCCATACCAAAGAGAGGCAATTTGGAGCGACATTTCAGAAGCTTGCACAAGAACTATGAGACAACCTTCCCGGCTAAATCAACTAAAAGTTTTGGAACTGAAAAACCAGCTAGCTGCGCAGTAATCTGTGTTCACTAAGCCAAACTCCCAAAAGTAAAGCTGTAACTGTGGCATCTTATCGGGTCAGCCGTGTTCTTGCGAAACACAAAAAAATGTTTTAGTGATGGAGAGGTAGTGAAAGAAGCATTTGTGGAGGCCGCAGACACACTCTTTGCTGACTACAAAAATAAGAACGAAATCATGTCTGCTATTAACGACCTGCAGCTATCAAGAAACACGGTCACCCGAAGATGTGAGGGAATGGCAGTGAATGTGGAACAGCAACTGAGGAATGATATTGTCACATGTCAGTATTTTTCTCTGCAATCTGACTAATCGACCGATGTAATGGATGTGGCTCAGCTATGTGTTTTCATTGGAATGGTTTTCGATGACTGGAGTACAAAAGAAGAGCTACTGACAATTTTGCCCCTGAAAGGCCACACAAGAGGCACAGATATTTTTGAAATTTTTATGGGGTTCGTCAATGAAAGTCAATTGCCCCTGTTCAAACTTGTCTCCATCACAGCTGATGGTGCTCCAGCAATGGTTGGACGAACTGCTGGGTTCGTTGCTTTGTGCAAACAGAACAAATCTTTCCCTGATTTCCTAAGTTACCACTGCATTATTCATCAGCAGGGATTGTGTGGTAAGATTTTAAACATGAAAGACGTGATGGATGTGGCAACGAAAATTGCGTGTTCGGTTCGGGCCAGGAGTCTACAGAGGCGGCTGTTTCACGCACAGCTGGAAGAGGCAGGCACAGAACACACAGATCTTCTGCTGCACACAGACGTTAGCTAAGCAGTGGCTGAGCAGAGGCAAGTTTCTGGAACGATTTTCCAAACTGTTACCAGAAATAAAAGATTTTTTGAAAGATTCAAACCATGCTGAATATGCACAGCTAGGAGATAGTCAGTGGCTTTTAGATTTAGCTTTTCTTACCGATCTGACTGCTAAGCTCAATGATCTGAATCTCGAGTTGCAGGGCAAAGAGAAACACATCGTAAACATGATAAGCTCCGTGAACACGTTTAAAAGCAAGTTACACGTGCTGTCAACCAAGCTGCAACGACGTGATCTGCGCAACTTCCCCCACATGGAGGCAGAGCTGAAGTGTCAGGACAAAGACTGTGCGCTACTCGAAAGTGCTCGTTCAGAGCATCTTATCAGAATTTGAGAGGCGCTTCACTGACTTTGCATCCATTGAGCCTGTTGCTACCTATCTCTGCTTTCCATTTGGGGAATTCGACGTGGACACTTTAACTTCCAAAATAGCATCACTCTTCCGTCTGGAAAGCTCTGCCGTTGAGAATGAGATTCTTGCACTGAACAATGACATTGAAATAAAATCCAGAGCAGCACCTGGAATGAAAGGGGAGTTCTGGAATTTACTGCAGAAGAGAAATACCCAAACCTCCGTCAATGTGCACTGCATCTGACTGCCCTGTTTGGGTCAACATATTTGTGTGAAAGTGCTTTTTCCCACATGAAAATTATCAAGTCAAAGCACAGATCCGTCATGACTGATGGACACCTGGCGGCCTGCTTGAGACTAGCACTCAGTTCTTACTGTCGGTTGGGCACCCCTGTGATAGACTAATGTTACCTCGCGTGTGGAAAGCATCGTTTTCAACCACACACCAGAGAGGCAACTAATAGCTGTGCTGGACTGCATTGATGCACTAAAATAAAGATGAGTGACGCTATATTTTCATCTCTGATACTTCCTTGATACTTGTAGCTGTGTGCTATGGCCCCACTTAACCATCTGAGAGAGAAACAATCTACATTCTACCCTCCACGATTTTGTTGTTTGTATTTGTGGGCATGATGCGTAAGGGTAACGTGGGTAACGTGGATATGACAGGTGATTACCGGACATGGAGATCGGATATGAGCAATGTGAATGCGGTTGATAGAGAGATCAGATGTTGATAAGATGTGCTAAAAGTTGTTTTTGGACTGCAGTCTGAACATAGCTTAAAAAGCAGGAGTGCCCAAAACACTGTTACCTACATAAATGTCGTACACAACATAGAGTGGGACAGTCAAGCCCTGTTGCGCCCCGGTTACGCCCCCGTTACGCCCCTGGAAAATCGCCCGTGTCCGGAAGCAGGCTGCCCGTTCATTTTCGCCATTGACGTTTCGAAAACTCCGGCTCATAGGCGCCTAAAGGCTTCACTCGCTCTAATCAGCTACGGGGTAGGTGATGACCATGTAAACTTTCGTGGTAAAAAGGTGAACAAAAAATGGAAAAAAGTCAATAAGTACAAATTTGTGTACTAACTTGAGGCACCAAGTGAAGGAACTACCTGTCCCATAAGTCATTGCGAGCAATAACATTTCTTAAGTTTTTGACCTAATGGTAGTTCATTGAGCCTCCTAATCAGTTGAGTACATGACAGTGATTTACTTCCCACAGTTTACTGCGAGTGGACTCGACTTAAAATACATGGAAAATTTTACCTGATTGAAATTACTTCATGGCATCAATTGCTCCTAGAGCCCGTTTCCCGCGTCTGAACCATGTCAAATTACGTTACTGCGCCGTTGCTACTAACAGATTACCTAGCAACGGTAATCTCCTCTAATCGAAGGCACCGTTTTACACTGCGGGATGACTGGTCGGGTAGTGTACTGGTTTCTTGTTATATTACGATTAAAATATGTTTTTATTAAATCAAGGTTGATGCCATATGAACCCGTAGCATTGTTATGATCACAGGCAATCCCTTTGTTCTGCCGTAGTTAGTTGAAAGTCTAAGTTGTGTGGTTAAGACAGCGTGAGTATCAATCAATTTCTCAATGGCGAAAATGCCTGGCATTTTCACTCCCCGAACCAGGTCTACCCAGGTCGCAATCGGTCAACGCCCACTGGCACACTATAGAGAGGCCGCTGTCTGAAATACTGTTGCATCCCTCTAAGCACTGTTAATCAACAGGGCTATGTGTTGATTCTGGATCAGTTACTGGATAAATTCTGTAAGATGTCATTAAAAAAAAATCGAAAAGTCGGACAACTAGAGCCACATATCTGACTTTGTGACAGCAAAGAGTCACATCGGCAAACGGGCACTTGAACCTGTTACTTCTACTACTACATTACCCATCCTTCTGACACACCCACACACCTCTGCTAGTGAGATGAATTGTAAGTCACACACCAACATGATAACAGAAATGTACCCCTACAATACTAAGCCCACAGGCCAGCAACATCATACACATGGGCACACACCCCCAACCATCTCTTCCTCACACGCTCACACACACCAAAACAAAATGACTGTATTAAACGTAAGAGAAGCGAACATGCACGTAAACACGCAAACACAAACTTGGACATGAATGTAAAAGCCGCATGCGCCTCCCGAGCCGCGGGTTGGCCACCCCTGTTAGTCTACAGAAAATAATCAATTAAAGGTACTGTTACTCGGAACAGTTAGGCTACAGTAAAATAGTCCCTTCCAGTCAAATGTGCTAGCTACATTGTTTGTCAGTTAGATTACATGTGCTTGATCAAGGTGGCTCAAGAGGCATGGACAGACATTTTTTTCTTTATATCTGTCTTTTATTAGGAATTTAGATTTTATATTTGAATATTGAACTCCACGTTCCACAGGCGTGGCTATTTAAAGTTGAACTTCACGTTTCCGTTTATTGTAAAATTGGACAGGGTCAGGGGGAGGTCGTATTTAGCAGTTTTAGAAGGGCTGCCGCTGCATCCACTGCTTTGTTTTTCGACAAGCTGTTGATCGGCAGTAGTTGGGGTAGGTACTGTCTGCCAGCAGTATATTGCTCCAACGCCTCCTCTCCTCCAAACTTGGGGCCCAGTTGTTCTTGAGGCTGGTCTCGCATCAATGCACAGTCACAGACATTATCTGGCGACTTTCAACGGCAACCTGAGAAAGGCGCTGCACAACCTTGCTCCTAAGAGAGTGGTTTGTGTACTTGAGGAGTCCAACTTGTTGGTAAGAAATAAACCATGTAAATAATAATTGGTGATAAGAATAGCCGAATTATAATTTAAGAGCTCTAATTTAGCCTTAGTTTAATTGTGTTGGGGCTTTTTTGTTGTTGTTTACCTCTTCGCAGATCCTTTTCAAAATATTGCTGAGGTAGTGGGCCCCCATTGGTCCTCTGGTCCAATGGGGGCCCAGAGGTAGTGGGCCCCCATTGGTCCAGCTTAGCCTGCGCTATCTGCCTGGCGTGGAGGTAGAAGGCCTTTCCGTCTGCGGGTGACTTTGACAGATACTTTTTGAAAATTTGGACACAGCGGATCTCCAGGGGTAGAGAACATGTACCCACGCAGCTGCTCCCTCTGTGGGTCTGAGGTTTTTTTTTTAATTTTTCGATTGCGGGTTAAATGAAAAGCTGACAAACTCATGCCCATTTTTTGTCTGTCTTGATGACAAAATACTCTCGGAAGAGCTCTTTCTTACCCTCCCTGCTGGCCCGTGCCATGGAAAGCTTGATGTCAAACCAGACTCTCCTGGCAAGTCTTTTGGGAGACTCCAGCGAGGGATGTGAGGGTGCGGGCCCCACATTGGTCTAGGAAGGGCTGTGAGAGCTGCCTGTATGGGGCCAATACTGTGGGGCCAGGACTTTGCCAATGAGC
>JAODXP020001862.1:0-26588 GCA_027497455.2 Sardinella longiceps | reverse complement strand
CAGCTGTATGGTATCCTATGACAACTTGAGGCCCGTCAGGATACATCAATGGAGGTGTGGGCCCCACAAGTTGAACAGCACTGAATGATGGGCTATAATATCCCAGTCCAGCATCTGCCAGATTACCTGGCAGACCAAAACCACAGCAGTTATTAAGTTATTTAGTGGGTCACTACAGGCAGAGCTGTCAGACAGGAAGTCTGTGATCCATCTGCAGGTGGAGTCATCAGCTGGGTGAGCTTGTGCTCAGCTGGGAGAGCTGGTCCTCTAGCAGGGCTGGGATGATGGGGTTGGATGTGGAGCTGAGCTCATCAGCTGGGAGAGCTGGTCCTCTAGCAGGGCTGGGATGATGGGGTTGGATGTGGAGCTGAGCTCATCAGCTGGGAGAGCTGGTCCTCTAGCAGGGCTGGGATGATGGGGTTGGATGTGGAGCTGAGCTCATCAGCTGGGAGAGCTGGTCCTCTAGCAGGGCTGGGATGATGGGGTGCTGAGGTTATGTTTGGCTCTTCATGAATGACAAGCATTGTGTTGTCCAATGTGTGTGTGTGTGTGTGTGTGTGTGTGTGTGTGTGTGTGTGTGTGTGTGTGTGTGTGTGTGAGTGAGAGAGGGAGGATATTGAGAGTTTCAGAGATTGTGTATGTAGTAGAGAGTGAACATGAACCACATGCATCCACACTTTATATAAAAACACTGCTGACTATTCCGACTCTATTCCACACGCTCCACTCACTCCCCACTCAGCTCCGCTCACATGCTCTGGGAGAGATACAGGCACACTGGAAAGGTGAAGCACTGATGGAGTTCAGTGGAGTTGATTCCCCTGGAAGCATAGCAGGGTTCTGCTCATGCACAGTTCATGGGCACTCAGTGCACTCTTGATGTGTGGTGGATGCATGTGCTTCATGTTCACATTCAAATTCACTCCACACTGGGCACACAATCTCTGAAACTCTCAATACCCCCCCCCCCCCCCCTCCCTCTCCCTCTCTCTCTCTCTCTCTCTCTCACTCACACACACACACACACACACACACACACACACACACACACATATTGGACAACAGGCAATGATTGTCATTCATGAAGAGCCAGACATGACTCTTGGGTGTGCGGCACCTTTTCTTTATTATTTTGCACACAAGCACCAAAAGATAAAATTGAAGGGTGCAGATGTCCCAGCTGAGCGTGCCTGACTCCACCTGCAGATGGATCACAGACTTCCTGTCTGACAGCTCTGCCTGTAGTGAGTGACTTATGGAATAACTGATGTTTTGTTCTGTGAGGATATCTGCAGCTGCTGGACTGGGATATTATAGCCCATCATTCAGTGCTGCTCAACTTGTGGGGCCCACACCTCCATTGAATCACTTGGGGCCCATCACAATAGAACGTAATCACAGGCTCCAGTATAGCTGCTCATTCTGCATGTGTGTGCGTGTGTGTGTGTGTGTGTAACGCCCACCTAAGTGTCAAACTATCACCCATATGGGTCTGGCACAGTCAGTGCACGGGCAGTGCTGGGCCGAGGCCTAAGTAGCTTAATTGCTCTATAGTTTTCACCTGCACTCAGGGGGTTGGGTTATAAAAGGTTTTCTCTCTCTCTTTCAGTTAGGCACTCTTTTCTTTCATGCAGGCACTATTTGACTTACTTCTCTCACCGGCACTTTCTCTTTATCTTTCTCATCTCACTCACATTAACTTTGATCTTTCTTTACAGCTAACATTCTTATACTGACCCACTAGACACTCACTACATCCATACATGCACCACACTGCATTCAACATACCCTAGACATTTAGTATAATATTGATTTTGGTACCTGGTTTTCATTATACTCTTATTCAATAAATTATATTTATTTAGTATTTTCGTCTCATGGCCCTTATTATGTTACGGGGTGTGAACGAGCCCATGCCATAACAGTGGTGTGTGTGTGTCTCCCTCTCTCACCCAGTTCTGGAAGACTGTGTGTGTGTGTGTGTGTGTGTGTGTGTGTGTGTGTGTGTGTGTCGCGCGCGCGTGCGTGCGTGCGTGCGTGTGTGTGTTTGTATGTACTTGCTTTGGAAGTGTGCGTGTGTACTGCCAGACCCCGGCAGTTTGAAACCAGAGTGAAGGTTGTGGTGAAAGCTAAGAACAAAAATGGTGGTCTGACAATGTGCTCTATGGGCAGAGACATGGACTTTATACAGGTGTCATAAAAACAGCTTGGAGGCGTAAGGTGCCATCACTATCTGGTGCACTGCATCCACTACCAGTGATGAGAGCAGACTGCAGTAGAGCCCTGCACTGGACTGTTTCCTTCATCCCACATCTGCTCAACAAATTAGGAGCCTAAAAAAATCCTCAATTTGTTCTGGGAAGACCAAATCCCCACATTGACATTGTGTCATCAACCAACACCATCAGCATGGAAGCAGCTCTGGCTAACAGGCATAACAGGCATAACAGGCAGCTCTGGCTAACAGGCATCCACACTGGGTTGGCCACACCATCCATATGCCTGGCCATCACCAAACCCTCTATGGACAACTACACAACTCTAAAACGGGCTGCTGGTGGTCAGAAAAGGCACTACAAGGATTTCACAAAGGAACTCCTGAAGCTCTGCAACATCAACCCAGGCCATCTCCAGCCTCTAGCACTCAGCAGACCAACCTGGCAGGCTACCTGCATTAAGGCCACTGGACAAGTTAACAACGTCTTCCTTCAAAGGAGGTTGTGCAAATCAATGCCAGCTGTGGGCAAGTGTGCGACTCCCAGTTCGGCCACACATGAACCAAACACCAAAGCCCCTCAAAGTAAAAGTAATCATCGGATGTGCGTGTGTGTGTGTGTGTGCGTGTGTATGTGCAAGCCTGTGTGAGTGTGACTGTGTGTGTGAGTGTCAGTTCTGTTTTTGGCTTAGTGGCCAAGGGCTCCATTGTCACTGCACTTGCTGATATTGCTATAGTTAAACCCCAGGGGTGTGTGTGTGTGTGCGTGCGTGTGTGTGTTTTCTGTCTCTTGCACCCTTACTGAGAGTTTATGTATGTATTTAAGGCTGTTCTAGTGGCTGTTCTATGTGTCTCTCTCTCTCTCTCTCTCTCTCTCTCTCTCTCTCTCTCTCTCTCTCTCTCTCTCTCTCTCTCTCTGTGTGTGTGTGTGTGTGTGTGTGTGTACATTGGATAGAGGTGAGAAGTGTTAACCTTACTTGCTATTAATCTTATTTCTCTATGTGCCCAGACCAAAGACACACAGACCAGTGTCTCCAGTGGCCAGCTGTGTGTCTATGAGGAGTGACAAGTCAATGGTCCCCATCAATTGTGTGTGAATTTAGAGAAGAGGCTGTTCTACAGGGCTACAGGGTGCTAGTGTGTGAGTGTGAGTGTGTGTGTGTGTGTGTGTGTGTGTGTGTGTGGTTGGTGCTGCACCCAAGCAGATTGATTAAACAGCACAGGGCCTGTAGTCTGTGAGTGCTGTAGCATAGCAGAGTGGAGTCTGCTTAGTCTTTCTCACTTCCAGCTGCAGCTGCCATCCAGTTCCTCAGTGTGAAAAGAATGGCATGAATGAGTGTGTAAGGCCCTTCCTGATGGTTTTACACTTCTGCAGGTCAAGACTCCCACAGTGCCTCCCCACGGCACACCATGGGCAACTGGGTACCTTGTGGCCCCAGGCTGGACTGTGTGGGATCTCAGAGCAGATTGGAGCCCCAGAGGTACAGGTGCATGACCCACTGGCACTGACCATTCCCTTCACCTGCTACCAAACTGTACAACAAGCTGATTCAATCTGCAAGTCAACTTGACATCCAGTAATGTATCCTATTCTGTGGGACTGTGCTAATGTAATTTCTGTGTTCTAGGTTTTACATTTAAACTCATTTACTCTTTAGACAATGTCACAGCCTGATCATGTGACTGTCACATCTCACAGCAAATACACAAGTACAGAACTAAACACAAAGTCCTGTGTGTCACATCCAGGCTCACACAGCAGAGATACTTTTTCATGGGCCACCACTCTTATCATGGGAATATTACCAACGAAATGAGGATCATAACAGGAGCAACTAAATCCACATCCCCAGCATGGCTCCATGCAATGAGTGCAGTCACACCCCCACCCCTCTGACGAGAGGACATGACACCACAACTAAGCAAACAACTAAACACACCACTGAATAGAGACGGTTTGAACACAAAACAAATGGCCAGTGGCCAACTGGCTAAGATCAGGGCACAACTACACTACAGCCAGCCCCTTGATGAACCCTAGGGTTCTAAACTATCTCTGCTACCACTGGACAAACACCTGATGCCAGTGGATGGTTGTGAGAGAAAGTTTACAAAATAGAAGTGGTGACAAAATCTGCTACATTAGTAAATGACACAAAAATTGTTCCCTCTAACTATTTCTATTTCCTCCTATCTGGAATTTCACTTTGGCTTCCTTAACAAGGGCATCTTTGTACAAATGTGTGAGTTTGAGTGGCTCACCCACAAGTAGAGTTTTAGGCAAAGAAAGACAGAAAGAACCAACCACACACATATAAGATAGTCAGTAAAGGTCTCCAAATTAATGCTGACACACACACACACACACACACACAATATCAGTGACTCACATTTCCTTAGTCCTGGTTTCATCCTGCACTCTCCTCCATGGTCGTACCTTAAGAAGGGACAAGGACATACAAAACTGAAGTTAGTATGTGACAGTACTTTGCCTCCATAAATAATGGGGGAAATAACTCAACAACACTACCACTTCTAATTGTTTTTCCCCAACAGCAACAATTAAAATTTCCCCGAATCATCTAAACCCTGAGCGCACACACACACACACACACACACACACACACACACACACACACACACACACACACACACACACACAGACATAGAAACAGAACCATATAACCATCTTACTATAACACTGTTCATTAGCAATCTGAACACCAGTCCAACTTGAAAGTCCTGACTGGTGGACTATCTCCACATAGACACTAATCATGAACAATGACTGCCCTCAGCTCAGGTTTGTGTGCTGAGTCTGATGGCTCCACTGCATGGGCTTGATCACTGGTGCTGATGAGAGAGTGAGGTATCAAGCTGATTGACATGTTGCTACAGTAAATAAAATCATCTCCCTGTGGTTGTGTGCCTCCATTCAGATTCACTCTGTATACATGTGTGGTTAGACAAGTGGTTCTCAAACTTTTTCTAATTTTCCCCACTTTGGAAGGCAGAGAGATTTTCAGGCCCCACCTGAAAGGTTTAACTTGTGCACAATATCTCTGTGAGGAATACATGACAGGATTTTTGTCAGTTTTCATGTTACTAATCCAAAGCCAAATTTCTCTCAAACCCCTCATCACAGCAACTAGCCAATAACAGCTCAATTTACTCTCATATGTGCATATCTGACGAATAGCTGTGAATTTGGGGGGCATGGTGCGGCCTTTGGTCGATCGCAAAGAGATGCTTCGCGCCCCACCTGTCATGTGTCTGCGCCCCACTAGTGGGGCCCGCCCCACAGTTTGAGAAACACTGGGTTAGACTAAGATATTAGACTAATATCATTTGAATGTAAAAGACAGTATGGAGATTGGACAGGAAATGTGGTTGGCCGAGTTGGTAATAAGTTCCATAGGTTATAATGTGTGGTGTGATGATCCAACTGTAAGGCAAATGTTTGGATAAGCCACACTGTCTCTGCAACCTTAGCCCAGATTGTGTCTTATCTTCACTACCTGTCCCCTGCAGTTTCACACTCTGCTTTCTCACAGGAAAGCCACTCTGAAGACAGACAAAGGGACAATACATATATACAATATATATATACCAAGGGCGTCAGTTTGGTTTACAGTGTCGTGGGACAAAAACACTGAAGACAGACAAAGGGACAATGTACTGTATATAAGTGCTGTATGACAAAGTACAGTATGTACAGAATGTAATGTGTGTCATGTTTGGTCTCATTTTGATGGTCTGAATCTTAATGATTTAATGATCCCACCAAGAAATGGGGTCCTCCTAACATGTTTATAGTTTATATTTATATTTTATACAACAAAATG
Organism: Sardinella longiceps; assembly: GCA_027497455.2. NCBI lineage: Eukaryota > Metazoa > Chordata > Actinopteri > Clupeiformes > Clupeidae > Sardinella > Sardinella longiceps. Next base: position 20,528 of record JAODXP020001862.1, on the reverse strand, counting down.
TGACATGATGCGTTCGTAGGTGATTCTCATGTATGAACTTCAAACGCAACAAAAGTGTCCCGCATGAAGGACACAGTAATGCTCACACAGCCCAAACGTGCTCAGAGTTTAAGGAAAGCGGTAAGCATCGCTTCAAAGAGCCACTTTCCTTCAGCCACCTACTGAGTCTGTGCAAGCTTTCTGAAAAGACTACACAAGTCAATGGATTCTGGAACTTGCTGTGGGTAAGGCAAAGGCAAAAGGCAAAGGCAGTTTATTTATATAGCGTATTTCATACATGGTGGTAACTCAATGTGCTTCACACATAAAAAAATGAAATTCTTGAAATTCAAGAAAGACTTGAAAAGTAAACATGCATATAAATAGAAAAAAATCTAATTAAAAACAAGCAAATGCAAATAAAAGCATAATTTAAAAGAGTTTTAAAACAAGTAAAACATATTAAATAGATACAGCCATGTATAGTTCATTGCATTATGGAGAGGCAGGAGAGAATAAGTTAGTTTTTAATCTTGATTTGAAACAGGCAGTGGTTGGGGCATTCTTAATGGGAAGTGGGAGTTTGTTTCATAGATTCACAGCATAAAACTAAAGGCTGCTTCACCCTGTTTGCTTTGGACAGTTGGTGTTTTAAGTAGCTGCTTGTCTAAACCTCTGAGGGTTCGGGGGAGAGTGTGATTGTGAAGCATATTTGCAATGTATGTGGGACCAGTTCCATGGAGAGATTTGTAGATAAGGAGTAGTACTTTAAAATCAATTCTATGTTTTACTGGGAGCCAGTGTAGAGATTGAAGTACACTGTTCAAGAGCCTCATACTGTAGATACAGACAGCAAGTACGGTTAACGCCCCCAAAATGCGAGGGTGGGGTCAGCGTGGGGGATAACAGAGGCCAATTTAACATTATGGTGAATGGACATGGTCGAGAAAGTTGCTTAACAATAATAGATCACTCAGTAAAATTGAACAAAGTCCATATTAGATGTAGACATTGTTCAATTTTAGACTAATTATGACCCGTTTACCTACTTTGCGTTTAGACTAAAATACATTTTCCATGATTTGTTTATTCCAGTAACACTAACAGAAATGTCATGAGCTGTGTCCGCTCATGTCAAAAGTGAAGCAACTTTCAATCACAAGTCTGATTAGCTCAGTTTAGCAACCTAAATGTAGCTACATTTACTGTGGTGACTTGCTATTTTCCCCACAGCAGAGCTATATTTGTGGGTGTGGTCAGATTTGCCGTCTGTATCTATACGAGTTTGTGAGTATGGGAGACTATCTTTAACCTGCAGGACTTAAACGGGAGCTCTGGTGCGTACAGCTTTCATTACATTGCTAGAAGTCGTTGAATGCTGTCAGTTATCAAAAAATGTAACGGAGCCTAGGCTGATATATGCAAGCCTGCAAATGCAGATAGCAAGCTAGATCTATTGGGCAAGTTTAAACAAATCGTCCAACGTCAAAACAAATTATGGCCCTGTGATTCTGGAAAGGCTACAAACTAACTCTACCTCCTGTGCAACATAGCCACGAGTGTTACGATCAAAAGGATATGCATGGTTACAGTAGTGACACAGAAATATTTGCACACAGCATTTTATGCAGACTATACTTACCTCTATTGATTTGCACTCAAACTTGCCCCATAGACTCCACTATGGTAGGCTCACTGCTATCAATATCTCGGCCTAGGCAACACGGATGTTTACATTTTTTGACAAATGACAGTACTCAACGACTTCTACCACTTCTATGTAAAGAAAATGCTGTGCTCCCGGAGATCCCCTTTAAAAGGATCACAGCATGTCTCATCAAACCCAGATTCACATCCAGCACTCACCTGAAAGTCTCTAGTTTACAGTTGGGATCCTTCAGTCTGTCTGTGAGCTCTCTGACACCCGAGTCTCCTGGGTGGTTGTAGCTCAGATCCAACTCTTTTAGGTAGGAGGGGTTTGATTTGAGGGCAGAGGCCAAGAGCGAACAGCCCACTTGTGTGATGAGACAACCAGACAGTCTGAAAGAAAAACAGGCACTATAAATACCAAAGATGTTCTTCAGAATCAAGATATTAAGTGGTAGTTCATGTCTATGGGAGTTCATCTGATCTGCTAGCTGTCATCCTAATCAGTGGCAGCAGTCAACCTCGCTTCCCCTCAGTAGATGCGAAAGCCCGGTAAAGCCAGATAGCGCAAATTGTCTTCCTCTCTGTAATTCATTTTTGTATGTTTGTACGTCATGGGCATTGTCATATGTATTGTAAGATCTTGAGATTAATATGGAATGGGTAGGGGGCTTTGGATATCACGATAGCATGTCCAAAATGTACATCCATTACTCATAAAAAACCTCATAGACCTCCTCATAAAAAGACTTTAAAATTTGGTGAAATTCTTGTATTCTGTCATAGACCTCAACGCTACAAGATAAGCCTCTCCACTGCATAAAGGGTAAAGCACCACATTTCCACTAAATAAAGTTGTGCGAATGCCGCCCATCTACCATATTTGGCATGTCCCTCATGACTCCAGGAAGTGGGTCCTCATGACCTACTTCCCTAATAGATGATCTCTGATAAATAGTCATGAAACAAAATTGCTGAATAAAATTGTGATTCAATTGACAGCAAACTTATCCAGCACACAAACACACACAAATGAATGCATGCACACGCACACACACACACACACACACACACACACACACACACACACACACACACACACACACACACACAAATTAAGAACTGTTAAAAGACAGACTACTAATTCAGCACCTTCATCACACAACACAGACAGGCTCCATTGAAAGTCACACAAACCTTAAAGTCTGCAGTTTAGAGTTGGGGCTGCTTAGTGCTTCAGAGAGAAGTTGAACTCCAGAATCCTTCAGGTCACTGGTAGTAAGGTCCAGTTCTGTTAAAGACACCAAGGACTGCAGAGAAGAGGCTAAAGTCTTGCTGGATTCCTCTGGTAGAAAACAACCATCGAGTCTACATAGAGTAAGAGGTACAGACAGAGAAAAAAACAATGCATGATAACATTACCAAAATACAAGTATGAAACACCATTTTCTGATTGCTGACAGGTGCCATGATTCTCAATAATGAGACACCTATGACGTAGATCTGGTGAAAAAAAAAAAATATATCGCCTTCCAACATTGCTATTTACAATAGCAACTTTCACTAACAGCTTGTGGAGGAACAAGAAAATACTCTTGTACAAAAAATAGCCCCATCAACCAAACGGGTTAGCTTCTTTTGAATCCAAACTGTGTTTTTGTTCAGTTTTAAACAATTGCTTATTGTTACACATGAGCTGTAAACGGGTGGTGGGATAATGGCCTTTGATGGACGTGGCAGAAACAAACAGCACTCAGCTGTCATGCTTTTCTTTGCCCCCAACTGGTCCATTATTCCGCTATAATGGCACAGAGCACTCGAAGCTGGACAAATCCTGACATCTTAAGCTCTATTCGCACGGGATTAGTATTACCTATGAACCTCTGGTAATTTGTAATAATTGCAGAGGATGTCTGTGATATTAGTCCCATGCGAATGCGCCATGTCTGTAATTTGTAAAGTAAAAATTCCACTGAAAATTACCTACCGTATTTCGCCAAACACAGACGTCCTGTGATAATACTAGTCCCGTGCGAATCTGCATCTCAGTGATTGGGCGGGTTTGTTGTTTTTTAGGGCGCCTTTTTCAATTTTTTCCATGTTCAGTAATGGAGGCTGCCGTTGAAATTGTGAATGCCAATTTTGAGAGCATTTTAGGTGCAAAAAATTATATGGAGACACATCTGTGGAAAGAGATCCACCAAAAGGACGAAATTTCGCAAGACTTTGACGTGGATGACATGTGTAGTGTTTTGGAACCCAGAAATGGGAGATGGGAAACAGCGGCAGAATCAGGCACTATCCATTTATCAAAGACTTCTACAGCTAGGCGTAGGCGCAGGCAGAGGCGGGCAGCAGCTCAAAGAGGTCTTATTTTTCAAGCTACTAAACATGCCGGATTTGACCCTGTGTCTGATATCATACCACCTGTCCAGCCTACTACCATGAGAGAATCAATGTCCCCAAACACTGACCAAGTGGTTCCCTTTGTCCCCGTTGACCCCAGTGAGGCCATTAATGCAACCACCGTTAGAGTTGCAACATGCATACAGAAATTAACTGACATGTGCTTGGATGAATTAGATGAGGTTTAATTTCTATATATTCAACTGTTTACTTTTTAACTATGTTGAAATGGGCTTAGTAGGGGCTAGGGATTAGAAGTTTATTGATTTTACCAAAGTGTACAATTTTGTTATTTGATCTTGTATTTCTTTTTTATTTTTATTATGATTCAGTACTTAATCTAATCTTTAATGTATTACTTTATTCAAACATGGATGTATTTGGAATGTTTAATTTTAATTGTATTGATTTATATTAATTATAAATGTATCTGAAATGTTTTATTTCTTTAATTCATTGTTTTAGTTAGACATTGATGTAATTAGAATGTTCTTGGAGCTAGTATACCGAAAAGTAATGAATGGTGATTAATTAATGCAGGTATTAAGTAGGGTTAGTTGTATCCTTCCTGGTAGACATGTTTTAGGATATTAAAAGTCGTAACTCTGGGATGTCACTTGAAGGTCATCTGTGATTAAATCGAGTCGAGCGCTCATCCGGCAGTGTTTCGCAAGTGCCGGATGAGACTTGTGCAAGATTTGGATTAATAATTCACATGATTGCTCAAGACGGCATTAACAGAGAAATAAAGTGGGGGTCTATGGCGACGGGTTGGTATATATACACCTGGTTTTGAGTTAGAGGTCACGCTTTGGAGGACGCTTCATCTCGAGACGACCGCCGCGCCATCCCCTACTCCTCGTGTGTCAAGCTGAGACTTCTGCCGGATGCCGATTGCCTGCGACGAAGACTTGTTCTGAATTGCGCTTTCTACATTAGGAAGAAGTTTTAGTCGTTTGTCTGTAACTTCGTTTATTTTCTTAATTGTAACAAGTGCCGTGCTTCTTGTATATTTATGAAGTACTGAACCAGTAAACTTACCAAAAAAGAGAAAAACCTTAAACTCGCTTCTCGTTTGGTTCATTACATCTCCAAAGAGGATTGGTAAGATAACTTTTCACATTTCAGTAAATGCCTTTAAGAGACAAATCTTTTAGACTGTTCTGAGTGTTAGAAGTACCTGTGTTTTATAACCATTTAAAACCAAACCATTTATACGTAAGCTAAATTCTCCAACTCTAAACCTGTTTTATATTGGTCTAGATTAAATAGTCATAGAAGACTGATCACCTTCTATGCACTACAACTTAGGCTCAATAAGGTACTGCAGGTCTGAGTAACGGTATAGTTAAAGGAGAATTGGGTCTCCCACTCCCTCTGGTGGTGACTTAGGGAATTGTAATTGTAAGAGGTGAATAAAAGAGAGCCTGAGACTCTTAATAAAATAATAAAAAGCCGGGATTCTTACATTACGCCCTGGGAGAGCAATTCATGGCGCCCAACGTGGGGCTCGAGTATTAAATAAATATTAAATCAATATATAATTTAATTAAAAAATTATTTTGATAAAAATATTAAAATACTTCGAAACCACGCCAAACTTATTCCTGATAAGTGTGCGAACAACACGCTTGACAAAACCTAGGTGAAATACAAAGTTAAGACGGAGGTCTTAGTTAGGCAATTAAATCAGATAAAGTTTAATGTGCTTTATGTCACCATCCGCGTAAACAATTAAAAGGACAATTAATTGTGTGGGGTTTCTCGAGTCAAAGAAACGATTAGACAGAATTATTAGTAGGCCTATTGTGTCTAACGGGTGGCTGGTTTCTGCTACGAAAAAAAAATAAAAGTAAGTTTGAAAAATAGTTAGAGCAGAAACTGCGGTGGTAAGGAGATTACAGGAAGTCAACTTGCCAGGTTAGGGACAATAGGAAAACTGCTAGTGTTAAAACTAGGCTTTGGAGTGCATAAAATTAATACAACTTAATAAGAATCATAATTGAAATACTTCAAATGAAAATGACAGAAAACATAGTACTCTTTGTTCAGCGGGATTTCGCGCTGCTGGATGAGGAAACTCGAGGTTGGTTAGAAACTCAAGAGTTACAGGGGTTATATCAAGAGGCATATACCACTTTACAAGATAATCAAGATTCAGCAGTGGATCTACATCAAATACATACAGCTCATTCAACATATGGTGCGCGAGTACCATTTGTTCAAGATATGGATGTGGGGTTGATTTATACTGCATACATAAAATGGATACAATCTAATAGACTAGTTGAAAATGAAGATTCTATAATACTAGTGGCTTGTGATGAATATGTGACGGAAGCCTTAACACGAGCAAATCCAGCATGCTTTAAAAAGAAGCCTAAAGTAGAGATACTATCACATAAAGGTGAAGAAATAAAGCCTGATGGGCGATTAAAAATGACTGCTGAAGAAGTGGCAGATTGTTTAGAAAAATTAAATAAAGCAAGCCCGGACTTCCGTCAAAAAGTTTTTGTCGGAAGGGGTAGATCTTCTTCAGTCTCAACTCAAGTAGATGATCCTTTACGGAAAAATTTAAATCAGTTAAGATTACATGATAAAGTTGAACAAGAAGAAGATCAAATTTCACAAGAACAAGGAGCGCATGGTGGGGTTGAACACTCGGAAAAGGGTGAGACAATAAAGGAAGAGCCGAGGATAAATTATTACGCCGAAGCTCAAACTGAATTAAAAAGATTCGGAACTATGGATAGAAGTACTAGCACCGGAGTAGATGCTCGTCCTAAAGTAAAAGCAGAGGTATTGATGCCTCGGTCTCCGGGAAGGGTGCCAGACAAAATGGCTCCTATGCATAGAGATATCATTGAAAATATGCAGGCGGATAAATATCGTTGCAGATGTAGGAGCCCTCGTTGTTCAATTTGTAATCCTAATTTATTAAAACAATCTCAAATGAAAAGACATCCTTCGTGGCGACCAAGGAGTAGTACACCTGATAGGCAAGATGAATTGTTTTATAGAGAAATGCAGGATATGAGCTCCATACATCCATATCCTGATCAAATGCGTGGGGGACTACCACTAACCATGGAAAACCTTAATGCCAAAAGGGGGCGTAGTAGGTCTAAAGTCCATTGGGATGACCATGATGAACATGCGTCTATGTTTAGTATGGACCCGGCTGATTTACCAATATTTGAGGAAGATGTACAAAGTGAAATGACAGAAAATCCTCATCAAATTGGTGATGGGCAATATATGCCTTTATATCTTGCAACCTATTAGCAGAAGAACAGAATGGATTTAGGAAGAAAAGGGCCTGTGTTGATCACATATATTCACTAGTTACAATAATTAACGCCAGAAAACAAGAAGGAAAGTCTACCTTTGCCTGTTTTATTGACTTTCAAAAAGCTTTTGACTGTGTTAATCGAGAACTATTGTGCTTTCAGTTGTTAAAAGCTGGAATTGATGGGAAATTTTATCATGCAATCAAGGCTGTTTATGAAAATCCTGAATCTTGTGTCCAGGTGAATGAATATAGAACAGGTTGGTTCCCAACACCTTATGGGGTTAAACAAGGTGATGTCTTGTCTCCTACACTATTTGCATTATATATTAATGACCTGGTTAATAGGATTAAAGAGGTGAATTTGGGGGTGAGTGTAGGTGAACTAAAAGTCTGCATTTTACTCTATGCAGATGATATAGTTCTTATTGCCGAAAGTGGACCTGATCTGCAAATTTTGATAAATATTGTTCATTCCTGGTGCAACAAAATGAGGTTACAGATAAACTGTGGCAAAACTGAAGTTATTCATTTCAGAAAGCGGAGTCAAAATGTGACAACATTTAACTTTAGTTTTGGTTTGAATACATTGTCTATGACTAAAAAGTATAAATATTTGGGACTCATTTTAGATGAGCATTTAACTTTTGATGAGGGGATAAAGGTCCTGTCTGAGTCAGCAGGTAGAGCACTAGGTGCCATCATAAATAAGGCTAAAGTTTGCCGTGACCTGGGGTATAAAACTTATACAGAATTGTATAGGTCCTGTGTCTGTCCTGTCCTAGACTATGTTGCAGGGGTCTGGGGCTATCTTAATCAGCCACATAGTGAGCGAGTTCAGGGCAGAGCCATGCGTTATTTTCTGGGGGTGCATAGAAACACTCCCAAACTGGCCCTATATGGAGATATGGGATGGGAACCGTGTGAAATTAGACACATTGGAGATATGGTTAGACTGTGGAATAGGCTTATTGATATGTCAGATTCAAGACTAACCAAATACATTTTTACCTGGGATCTGTCCAACAGATACACCTGGGCCAGGCAGATGGAGAGGTTATACGAGGAGGCTGATATCCTGTTCATCTACAGAAATAAGCTAAGGTGTAATGTCAATAAGGTTAAAAGGACTTTTTTTGAAGCTTATAAGAGTAAATGGGCAAGGGACATTGCTTGTAAGCCAAAGTTGCGAACATACTTAACAATTAAGAAGGTTTATGGTCAAGAGTCATATGTGTTGCATAACTTAACAAAAGCCCAGAGATCTGTATGCGCTCAACTTAGATCTGGTACCCTACCTTTAGCTTTAGAAACTGGTCGATTCCAGTCTGTCCCAGAGGAGGAGCGAAAATGCTCCCTATGTGATTTAAATGAAGTTGAAAATGAAATGCATTTTTTGTTTTATTGTCCCCTGTACGACAATTTAAGGGCGAGATTGTTTGTTAGGGTCAGTGATGTTTGTCCAGATTTGTTTTACAAGGATGATGATGAGAAGTTATGGTATCTGTTTGAGCATCATGTATTTCAGTTAGCACAATATGTGCAGAATGCTTGGCTCTTGCGAAAGAGAACACTTTATGTTTGATTTAGGATGCTTTTTCTCTGTACGCATCTTTAAATATGTATGTTTGTGTCTTATAAGCCCATGTGGGCTGGGCACCATTTTGGTGTATTACACAAGATAATAAAAAATCTAATCTAATCTAATCTATATGAGTCAAATAGGGTTTGGGAAAAATACTTGGATGCCCGTTATCCTAATCTCCTTGAAGCATACGGGAGAAGGAGAATAGGCGTTCCAAAACTACCCAACTGGACAGCACCTGATCCCTCTCCATACTTAAGGCATGGTTCAGAAGTTCCTATTCCTCAATTATCTTATACATGGGGCGAAGCAGCAACTCATGTTGGGTTACCTGATAGTGACAAATTAGCAAATGCACCTGGCATACATAACAATGCAAAACAGGCTTATATCCAAACAGGATATGATTACATGAAAAACATTTTATCAATACAAGCTCATGATGCATTGTCTCAATACCCCTTGCAAGGTAATGCTGACGCAGGACAAGGAGCTTATAGTCAACCGAAAGATCCCGGGTATCCACAATATAAATTGTGGGGACAAACACCAAATCCTAATCCTACAATGACAGTAGGAGGGCAGGCTCAAATGCCAATAAATGCGCCGTCGGTATTAAATGTTAGTAATTATACAACTGGACAGAGTGCCATTACTCCGTCGGGTAATCCAATCAAAGAGGCTCAACAATTATTAAAATGTTTACCTGCGCGAGAACCAAATGAAAACAACAGACAATATATGAGGAGGATAGTTCCTCTATTGTCTCACTATCCAACTTCTGCTTCAGCTAAAGACCTTTTAGTGTCAATGATCACAGGGCTCCCCCCTCAGGCCGGTCTCGGTAGTGACATGAATTTGTCATGTTTGGCAGGAGTGACTGGGATAGACTTGGAGGAGGAGATATTGGACAGAATATATAAACAAGTTACCTCTGGTAATATAAGTCTTGTAGTTGCATTTCGCGAAATACAGGCACAGTTGCCACATGAACGTCATGTTATGTGCGTAAAGAAACTAGGACGAAAATTACCAGGTGGAATACAATTAGCAACCATTTATCCTGGCATTTCCCCGGATCAGTTACTTATGAAATTGCATGAATATGATGAAAGATCTTTAGTTGTGCAGGAACGGACGGAGCGCGGGAAAACTGACAACATTTCTCGAAACAATAATTCAAACAAACAAACGGTGCGTCCACAGCCTCGGCATCAGACATCAGACGCACAGGGGTTTAGACAGTTTAATCCCAATAATAGGTTTCCAGCCGGTAGTAATACCAATGGTGCTACGCGTAATTTTGTCTCAGGAACTAGAACACAAAATGGAAATGGCAACAGACCTCAGCGCTCCTCTAATTGGGTGAGCAATGAGGAATGGGGCAAATTAACTCCTGATCAAAGACGTGACTTAGTGTCTGCACGGATTAGGCGAGCACCAGTTGTGCAATCTCCTGTTAATCAATAGGAATTGGGCCGAGATTGGCTAGATTGTTTTTCAGAGATGTTGTTCGAAAAAGATGGGCAAATGTATTGTATGATTGAAAATGTGCCTTATCTAATGGACAGCGCAGCTGAAATATCAGTTACAACATCTGAAGAAGCACAATCTCTAGGCCGTACAAAATACATACAAGGCATTACGGGTAATATTAAAACAATGCCGTTAGTCAAACATGCAGGCTTAACAATGGTTAAAGGGAGTGAGAATTTGTTAAGCTTGAAGGACCTCAAATATTTATATGACAATCGAAGCAAAGTACGTTGGTTGAATGAATACGATGTACCAACTTTGATTGACAAAAAAGTTGAAGAAAGTGAATTAAGTCCTAAAAATAAAAAGATTTTGAAAGAGTGTTTACAACAAGCCAACATTGCTTCACATAAGAATGATGTGGGTGAAGTCTCTGACGAATACATGTGTGATATTTTAGGGTCTGTTCCTCCGCCTACACGTAGCTATCGGATGACACCGGAAGCGGAGAGAGAGGTAGCGGTCACAATTGATGAGTATTTAAAGAAGGGGGTTATAAGTCGAACTGACCATCCTGTGACTTTGTCGCCCCTTGTGGCCGTCAAAAAGCCTGACGGAAGTTACAGGTTGGTAGTTAATTATAAAGCTCTGAACAGGCGCACAGTCATAGATAAGAGATCCCTGATAAATCCGACTGCTACCTTGACGCATTTAAAACCAAAGAAATGGAAAACAAGCCTGGACTTGGCGAACGGCTTTCTCAGTGTGAAATTAACAGAGAGAAGTAGACCCAAAACAGCATTCATGTTTAAAAATAAATCCTATTTCTTTAATAGGCTGGCCCAGGGTTTATGCAATAGCCCCGCCTTCTTTCAGTACGTCATGACGGAAGTGCTGAAGGACGAATCTGTTGAGATCTTTATAGATGACGTAATAGTTAGTCACGCCCACGAAGATGAGCATGTGGAAGCGGTGTGTCGTATAATCCGGAAGTTGTCAGATGCCGGCATGAAAATAGGTTTAAAGAAATCTACGCTATGTCAATTCAAAGTTAACTATTTGGGATTCTTAATAGACGACAACGTGAGGAGAATATCCCAATCAATGATGGAAAAGGTGGAAAACATATGTCCACCTGACAACGTGAGAGAATTACAAAGTATTTTAGGGATATTGGGCTACCTAAGGCATCACGTCCCTACTTACGCTGTATTGGCAAAACCCTTGTACAATAAACTAAAAACGGGTGATGAACAAAAACAAAAGTGGGAATGGACAGAAGAAGACAATATATCATTGCAAAAAATAAAGGAGGCCTGTTTGAATTGTAAGGATTTGTTGACGAGGAAAGATGATAAAGCAATGGTAATTGAAGCAACGTTAATACCGAATGGTGTTCAATTGACACTATATAACGAGGGAGATAAAATGCCATTCCATTTTTTCTCTAGAATCATTGATCAGGTAGAAACAAAATTTTTACCAGAGGAACAAATATTAGCTGCATTGTGGCATTTTTATCCTCGACTGAAAGAGATGGCGTTGGGATTAAATATTAAAGTTAAGACCGAAAGTTTGGTGTTGAGGGAATTAACAAAGCGCCAATTAGTTGGGAGTAAAGCCACTTCAACTAGATGGTCTCATTTTGAAAATCTCATTATAGACCCCCAATTTACATTTATTGACAACAAAAGTACAGGCATAAAAGTTGTAAGACCTAGCGACAAAAAGCCACAAGAGGGAGCTAGAGTCTATACAGTCTACATAGACGGGTCTCGTAACAAGACATCTCCTGTTGGGTACTTAACAAAGTGGGCTTTCATCGTTTACTATCGTGACAAAGTGATTTGCCAAAGATCAGGATATGTTGAAGGATCCGCACAGTTGTCTGAAGTACAAGCTCTTTTGGAGGCTTTAGAGCTATGTACTTTAAAGAAATATAAGAACATCAGGTTAATCACGGATAGTTATTATGTTTACTCTAGTTTGAAAGAACATCTGTCCATATGGGAATCCAATCAATACCATACGTCCAAACGGTATAAAGTTAAGCATGAAGAACTGTGGCGAGTAATATCCCAATTTCTGGAAAAATTAAATGTGACGGTGGAACATATAAAATCACACACTACAGATACCACGGTTGATGCACAACGAAATGCTCAAGTGGACAGATTGGCTAGGGCAAGGAGAGTTATCATTTGTGGCACCAATCAGTGGCCGCTTAAGAATGGCAAAAGATTAGTTCCCATAACAGAACAATATGATTTTTTGAAAACAGTTCATGACGGGTTAGGTCATCCGGGGGCTAAAGCTTTATTAAGATGGGTTGCTGCAAACAATTATATAGTCACGAAACCGCTGCCAATGTTATCTTTGATAAGGAAGGACTGTCAGCCGTGTGCGGAAGCCGGGGGCTTGAAATCTGCACCACAAACTGGCGTATCTACAATTAAAGTAGATGAGCCATGGAAAGAAGTTTCCCTTGACATCGGTGGTCCTATGAAACCTAAAACTAAAAGGGGAAATTCGTATTTTCTGGCTATAGTATGCAGTTATACGAGTTACACAATTTGTGTCCCATTGCGTACTGCTACGGGGATACAAATCAGGAAGGCATTGGAAGACACATTCACAAAATTGGGTGTTCCTTTACGCATGCGTTCTGATAACGCATCTCACTTTAAAAATCAACATATTGAAGATTTATGTCTAGCATATGACATTCAAACAATATTTTCTGTCCCGTACAGAGCTCCCTCTAACGGGGTGGCAGAAAAAGCGATAGGGTTAATTAAAAGATACATAGCAGCAAATGCAAATAATAATACTTGGGATGAGCAGTTGCTAGATATGCATATCTTTTTAAACGATACAATTGGCACGGTAGCGAATTCAACAAAACTTTTGGGGAGGATGATTAAACCAACTCCAGTTCCAATCCCATCGCCAGTAATTGATACTTCTAATTCTCCATTACAGATTGGAACGAAAGTGTGGCTAAAAACCAGAGACGGAAAAGGCAAAAAGAATACACCGGTAAATCCTAAAGTTGCAGCAAGGGATACGGTAAAGGCTATACTAGGACAGAATACTGTCTTATTACAAAACAAAGGCATTGCTCATACATCCCAATTAATACCAATAACATGACAGCCAGATGGTATGATGTGGTTAATGTTAAAGGCTATTGTAGGATCAGGAGGGGAACACAGGAATGTGTGCTATCAACCTCCTATGATTCTCTAAATAGGGCCAAATTACATTACATTCAAACATTTGGAACTTTATTAAATCATCAGAAATGGTCCCCTGGACACTGTGTCGCTTGCAACAGGTATGTCTGCGCTGTTACTTGGTCAGGAAAAGGTTCAGAGAAACCTACCTTCCTCGATGGAAAAGTTTCCTATTTCGGTGATATACGTGAAATAGGGCCTTGCCAAGTGTTAGACTGTATTTTCTGCAAACATTGCAGAAAAACCTGTGCCTCTCGTACTCTAATAGTTATAGAGAAGAGTGTAGACCCGGAGATAGGTTCCTTACATTGTGAATGTAAATGGGATGGATTTACTCTATCCTCATGTATAAATTGTATAAATAAAATGAAAGAGGGACAAATAATGTATGTAACTAGCGTAGAAGGATATTTTGTCAGGAAGGTGTATGGGTTGATTAAGCCGACAGTTCATTATCCCTCATTTGTAGGGGATGTTAGGCCAGAGTTGTCTACTAGTACTGAATATGTTGAATTATTACAAGCTCATTATCCAACAATTCGCATGAGTCAAGAACTACAATTACCATGGGCCGGAGAATTAAAACAACCAGCTTTACTACGAGTAAAAATACAGGGAGAGCTGGAAGCCCAAGCAATATTTGGTTCATCACAAATAATACATAGTGACTTAACAGGAACGGAACATATAGAGAGAGTCTTGATATGGATGCCCACAGATTGGCATGCCATAGCATTAGCGATGTTACATAGTAATCAAATAGCATGGAAATTGAGAGGAGACATTCCAAAGGAGAATGGAGATAGACATAAGGACAATAATTATAAATATTATTTAACAGAGATGGCAAAATGGGGAGATAATAACCTGAGGTATTATCAAAAACAGGTGACACTTCTGTTAGCACCTGAGAATATTAGGAGAAAAGTTAAAGATGGAGTCTATATAGTGACACCGAATGTCTATGATGGTCTGTCTCCAGAAGATATTTATGATAATACCAATATTGGCATACTTTTACCTCCATTACGGTTGAAATGTATTCTACATGCAGTATACATGACAGATGAAGGTATAACTTCCTTGGCCTTCACCACAGAACCTGGGAATTCCACTACACAGGAAGAATCTGTTACTGAGTTACCTAAAAAGCAGTCAAAGTGGGGGTTCTTTAAGAGGTTTAGGAAGGCGCGTGCTAATAACTTGTAATACTCCCGATTCACTGATAATATTGCGAAACATGGCACAATGCACAAGTCTGTTGTAGCAGTTAATCTAGTTAAAGTCAAACAGAATGTTTACATAAGACTACCTGGTTCCACGATTCAGTAGCTATAAGTCACTAAGGATAATCTTCTAAGTAGTCAAACAGATCATAAATTAAGTTCAGGAAGAGATAAAGGGCTTTCGATAAGGTTAAAGCACTAGTGGCCTTACAAACAAAGTTAATCACACCTGAGGGATATCAGAGAGCCTAATACTGGTTTCTTTTGGAATTTTAACAGATACAGCCAGTATGCAACAATCAAGGGGCATCCTGAAAAGGACCTGTACAGTAATATTATTTTCATTATTCTTTCTAATAGTAACATTCATGTTTTATATAACTGGATATATCAAATTAAGTGCTAACTATAGATTAGTGCGAATACTTGATGTCCAAATTGAAACTTCATCAGTCCATATACCCTTATACTGGGCCAGTCAAAGTGTGTTTTTAGATTGCAATAAAACTACCAATCTTAAATCTAATTCCATAGAAGAAGGGATACCTATGAAATTTAGAGAGGAATTACAAAATATTCCCTGTACAACATATTTTAAAATGTTAGAAGAATTGTACCGTCAAGTTAAACATCATTCATTTACTGTGCACATTGATAATACCACACATCAAATGTGGTTAGAAGGACAAGCATGGTATGAACCTGAAAATGTTACCTGTCTACAAGTTATCTATATTTTAGATTCTCAATTAATTAAACAATGGAACTGCTCATTTGGTCTTTTACGAAATACCTCTACATATTTGTTACCCAGGGGGCATTTGTCAGTGGTTCTGCTTGAGGTTCCAGCAGATAAGGGGACTGCGCAATGGGTGTCTAGTTTGTCAATAGAACAATGGGATCTCACAAGCTACCATAAATCTGTCTCCCAACTCACTACTAATTGGACTGACACCTTGAAAGTTTCCCACAAGAAACCCAGACACACCGATGTGAAATTAAATTTAGAAGTAGTAGTTCAGAAAAACACCAAACCATACTTTGGGTGGGGATATGCAGTAGATAAAGCTTATTATCCAATACATTATTCATTCCCTGATAAAGGGGAATGCAAAACTACAAACATAGATTTTGATCAAAAGTTAAATGATACATTACCATGGTTAAAGGTTGAATTATTGCAATTGTTATATTGGCCACGAGTACAAGACCAACCAAAATTAGTGAATGTATGTGTGTGGTCAAGTATTTTACCCTCACCTCATAATTTTGGATCATCAACAGCTATATCTAAGGATTTTAATAAAATAGAGGAATGCGTGACAAATAGAATATACTCTCACCTTCACGATCGCACAGTAATTGATTTTACTGATGAAGGGGAAGGGGAATGGCAGACAGGGTTGTGTTCAGAACAACCTGGGAAATCTGTGTCAATTTTTGATAACACACATCTCTCTACAAATTCAGAGAAGCATGCTCGTGTTTATAATTGTTCCTCATTATTGGATATGAAAACTGCCAAATTATTTGCTCAGCATGTTCCAGTAAATGGAGATTATGGGACTACACATTGGAATAGACGTACTGTTTATGGATTCACAGCAGTACAAACCCATAGATATATCTTACCTTGTCTCTCTGCAACATATAGTTATTGGGCTAAATATCTATATGTGGCAACATATTATCAGCCAGGCCTACAGAGTATGGAATTATATCAGAAAGATCCTTCATTTGGTGGATTATCACATTATTTGGCTTCCTTAAGATCTACTTTACATATGTCAGTAGGGGGAGGACAAAATCCTCGAAGCTGGGATAGCAAATTTTATCTTGTTCCTCCTATGTATGTGATCCTATATAATACCTCACAGATGTGGATATCTTTGGCAGCTGGTAATTATACATTTGAGCAAGCACCTCCAACTTATGAGTATCTCCACCGTGTATGGAATAAAGTACAAAACCATTGGACACTTAACACTCTTCCAGGTACCAGACTGGTAAGGCATAGTAAACCTGCATTATGCCATAATATGCATAGAGCCTGTATAAAGAGGGATTGGGATAGAGTAATCAGATTTACCATGGGATATGACAACATAGAACGAGTATATAGTACGAGTTCTATACCCATGCATGCATCTTATTTATTCCCTCCTATTATGCCATACCCAAAATTGGTGCATTTGTTACTAAATTGGAAATCAGATGTCTGGTGTAAGGGTAATGCAATTAAATTTTTTAAGTGGCTACGCACACCAGCATTCACAAATATCACTTGTGAACGTGCCGATAAAGATATAACTTGGATAAATTATTGGAATGAACTCACAGAAGATTTCAAAATTGTGGTACAGGCTATAGGTGAAGGAGTATCCAATGTAGTGAATCAAACAATAAAGTTGGCCAGTTCCCTATGGAGTAGTTTAACTTGGATATTGGACAATTGGTGGAAGATATTTTTGGGAGTTCTTTTATTGATTGTCAGTAGCCTGGCAATTCAACTATATAGGTCTTGTTCCTCTAAATTTGGACAATATAGAGATAAGTCTTTGACTTTGTTTGCTCCAACTGCCCAAGCACCCTCAGAAGAGGTGCAAACTCTGTTGAATATTCATTAGTCTTATCAGTGTATTGATTATGGCTCAGGTGGGCTACTGGGTCATATATCTGGGGCCTACTTTGGGTAAGTTACACACACACACACTTCAAGCTCTCTTTTTTGGAGACTCCTGGTTTTTGCTCTGAGTCAGACTTTGTGATTTTTGACTTGATGATGGCTAACTCTCAAGGCTCTGATTCTGGGTTTAGCACCCCTGTGAATGGGTGTACTGCCAATCCTGCTGGCTTTGTAAGTATCGCACTACACACTTTCTCATATACATTTATCTCTAGTTGATGTTGTGATTATTCTTGTGTGTTGTTTTGCTTGTGTGTATTCTATATCTCTCTCTTTCTGTCTCTTTTTATAGCAATTTCATATTGGACCATTTGATACCACCCGTTATAAGCCAAATACCTCATCTCATAGATTTGGACATAGTATAGCTCTGAATCAATGTGCTGTTTGTGATGTTCAGGTTGCCTTTAATGCTTTTGAGACTTGTTTTGGGTTAGTTTGCATAGCATGTATGCGGGCAAATTCTTTAGTTGATGTTGAATATGATGTGTATGATTCTGAGCAGCGTCATCGTAAGCCTATGTGTCAGTTAATTTGTGGGATGCTTCCGGTTCAGGGGGAGTTGCATTCTCTCATTGGTTTTCTTCCTGGCATATTTGTGGCTCCACGTGACACCGTTTATGTTAAATCTACTGCTACTGTTGTCCGCCCTTCCATGTCATTGCAATTTGATGCTTACTCTTCAAGATTAAACATGATGGGGAAGTCTATTCATTTGGCCCAAAATCAATTTTCAGAGTATTGTTTGTTTATCCCCTCACTTGACTTCCCTGCTATGGAACCTGCCCTTTACTCTGATTCTCTGGGTAATATTTTGGAGGACATTTTAGGCCCTTAAGTTAAGTGTTGATTGTGGTGCTTTTCTTTTCCCCCCAGTTTCCGGCCTGTGAGATGGATAATTGTCGGACGCCCAAGGGTCCTGTTTTCATAATTTTGGTGGACACCCAACAGACAGCTGAAAATGCTGTTGTGAATTCCAGGCCTGTCTGTGGCCCGTGCTTGTCTCTCCGTCCGAATTTGTGGGGAAAGGTGGTGGCTTCCACATATAGTCTGGATAGTGGTCCCTTTCATGGGGTTCACCGAGATAATTTCCTTGATTTGATCCCTACCTCAGTCTTGTTTGTGGTCAATATGTCCCCATTTCGGCAGGTTCCTTTGACTGTTCATTACCCTGTGATTCGGCCTGTTCTCTTATGTTTTTATGATTATGCTACGGGTGCTGTTTGGGCTAGTGTACAAAGCCATTGTGGGTTAAGGCTAGGCATCTTATGGGGTCCTGTGTATGAGCGTAGTCCCTTTCCGGCGCCTGTGTGGACGTCTCTGCTTCTGCCTTGTTTCCCTGGAGGGGATGTTTTGGAACCCAGAAATGGGAGATGGGAAACAGCGGCAGAATCAGGCACTATCCATTTATCAAAGACTTCTACAGCTAGGCGTAGGCGCAGGCAGAGGCGGGCAGCAGCTCAAAGAGGTCTTATTTTTCAAGCTACTAAACATGCCGGATTTGACCCTGTGTCTGATATCATACCACCTGTCCAGCCTACTACCATGAGAGAATCAATGTCCCCAAACACTGACCAAGTGGTTCCCTTCGTCCCCCGTTGACCCCAGTGAGGCCATTAATGCAACCACCGTTAGAGTTGCAACATGCATACAGAAATTAACTGACATGTGCTTGGATGAATTAGATGAGGTTTAAATTCTTTATATTCAACTGTTTACTTTTTTAACTATGTTGAAATGGGCTTAGTAGGGGCTAGGGATTAGAAGTTTATTGATTTTACCAAAGTGTACAATTTTGTTATTTGATCTTGTATTTCTTTTTTATTCTTATTTGATTCAGTACTTAATCTAATCTTTAATGATTACTTTATTCAAACATGGATGTATTTGGAATGTTTAATTTTAAATGTATTGATTTATATTACTTATAAATGTATCTGAAATGTTTTATTTCTTTAATTCATTGTTTTAGTTAGACATTGATGTAATTAGAATGTTCTTGGAGCTAGTATACCGAAAAGTAATGAATGGTGATTAATTAATGCAAGTATTAAGTAGGGTTAGTTGTATCCTTCCTGGTAGACATGTTTTAGGATATTAAAAGTCGTAACTCTGGGATGTCACTTGAAGGTCATCTGTGATTAAATCGAGTCGAGCGCTCATCCGGCAGTGTTTCGCAAGTGCCGGATGAGACTTGTGCAAGATTTGGATTAATAATTCACATGATTGCTCAAGACGGCATTAACAGAGAAATAAAGTGGGGGTCTATGGCGACGGGTTGGTATATATACACCTGGTTTTGAGTTAGAGGTCACGCTTTGGAGGACGCTTCATCTGAGACGACCGCCGCGCCATCCCCTACTCCTCGTGTGTCAAGCTGAGACTTCTGCCGGATGCCGATTGCCTGCGACGAAGACTTGTTCTGAATTGCGCTTTCTACATTAGGAAGAAGTTTTAGTCGTTTGTCTGTAACTTCGTTTATTTTCTTAATTGTAACAAGTGCCGTGCTTCTTGTATATTTATGAAGTACTGAACCAGTAAACTTACCAAAAAAGAGAAAAACCTTAAACTCGCTTCTCGTTTGGTTCATTACATCTCCAAAGAGGATTGGTAAGATAACTTTTCACATATCAGTAAATGCCTTTAAGAGACAAATCTTTTAGACTGTTCTGAGTGTTAGAAGTACCTGTGTTTTATAACCATTTAAAACCAAACCATTTATACGTAAGCTAAATTCTCCAACTCTAAACCTGTTTTATATTGGTCTAGATTAAATAGTCATAGAAGACTGATCACCTTCTATGCACTACAACTTAGGCTCAATAAGGTACTGCAGGTCTGAGTAACGGTATAGTTAAAGGAGAATTGGGTCTCCCACTCCCTCTGGTGGTGACTTAGGGAATTGTAATTGTAAGAGGTGAATAAAAGAGAGCCTGAGACTCTTAATAAAATAATAAAAAGCCGGGATTCTTACATTACGCCCTGGGAGAGCAATTCA
>JAODXP020001860.1:20000-26605 GCA_027497455.2 Sardinella longiceps | reverse complement strand
ACACTCCTGGACCCAGAGTCCATTCAACCTTAGATATGCACTTTATGTTTTGTGTGTTAACTCATTGACTGCCAATGACGTCTTTAGACGTCAACTGAAAAACTACCGTTCACTGCCAATGACGTCTTTAGACGTCAACTGCGTTTTTTAATGGGGCGGGCTGCAGAAAGACCTAGGGAACCTTGTCTGTAAATATCAGAATTCTCCGTCGAAAATTGTTGTTCCAAATTGATCCTGAGGGTGGCAGTGTGTCACTTTGGATGTGAGATGAGCATAGATGCATAGGTATAGCCAAGGGAGAAGTAGAGAAAGCTAATGACATGGATAAATATGCCGCTAGCAAAGTGCAGACGTAAATCGGAGAAATTTAGGCAGTACACACTCGATCAGAGTATGTGTCACTGCCATAGTAGTTCGAGTAGTGTTTCGATCGTGGGAGATGAAGGAGATCAACCTTGGGCAAACAGAAATAGCAGTTGTGACTTGTTTCAGTTCCCAGCTAGCTCACAGTTCCGGGTCAGGTTAGAATTTGCGAGCCGGATGTTGATCACTGAGTTATCGCTGTCACAGCCTGTAATAGCATATATTTACCTTGTTACAACAATGTCTATTTTATTACCAAAAGCCCCCTGTTACTGTTGTTATTGTGGTCTTATCAAAGGAAGACATTTTCCCGATGTCTGACGTGCTAATAGACCGAAAAATACGCGCATCCAAGACACTAACGTTGTCAAACAAAACGCTAATTTTCTCCCTTTTATGGTCAAAAACGGGAGATTTTGGAGAAAGTAGCTTATGTTCGCCTGCTGATTTCTAAGCAATGGAAAGGGGTAGAAACGAAATTCTTTTTTCTGGTGCTCTTTCCTGTGGTAGTTTCATTTTTTTATGTAGTTGTAACACATAATATTCTGTGGCTCTTTAAAAAACAGTCAAAATTCTCCAAAACCTCTGGCAACTCTCTATTCTGAAAACGGCGGGCAGTCAATGAGTTAATATGTGTGTGTGTGTGTGTGTGTGTGTGTGTTGTAGGATCCGTATGGCAGGTATTAAGGGACTACAGGGTGTGGTGAGAAAAACGGTGAATGACGAACTTCAGGCCAACATCTGGGAACCCCAACACATGGACAAGATAGTCCCGTCACTACTGTTCAACCTGCAGTGTGGAGAAGGCACAGAGAGGTACACACACACACACACACACACACACACACACACACACACACACACACACACACACACACATTCATTCCCACTCCAAATTGAGTTGAGTGAGAGGCTCAGCGTCCTCAGTGTGTCCTTTGGGAATGTCAGTGCCAATCACGTTATAATATGACAGAAAATATGACTGATAGTGAGTTAACAGTCAGACTGGGTGAGATTGTTAGCCCTCACGCCTGGGTGATTAGTGTAAGAAGATAACAAAAGAGAGAGAGAGAGAGAGGGGGGGAGAGAGAGAGAGAGGAGAGGGAGAGAGAGGGGGAGAGAGAGAGAGAGAGAGAGAGAGAGAGAGAGAGAGAGAGAGAGGCGGAAAAAAGAGGATGATATAAATGAGGGGAGAAAGAGAGAAACAGACTGAAAGAGGAGGAGGATAAAGAGGGGGGGTCAAAATGGAGAGGATAAGGAGAGAGAGAGAGAGAGAGAGAGAGAGAGAGAGAGAGAGAGAGAGAGAGAGACAGAGAGAGAGGGAGAGGGAAAGGGAAAGGAAGATAGAGAGGGAGAGAAAGAAATAAAGGAAGAGAGAGCGAGTGAAAAAGATGACAAAAGCAGAAAATGACAAAAGATGAGGGTATCAAAGAGAGAGAGAGAGCGAGGCAGGAAAAAAGAGGAGAATGAGAAAAGAGAGAGAATGAGAGGTTATTGGAAGAACGATCGTAAGCGTGGATGGAAGAGGAGTGAAGATGAGCAGAGTGAAGAAGGGATAAGTGAAGGTGAGACGGAGGGAGGGTGGATGGAGTGTTTCCAAAATAAGAACCAGATAAGAGGAAGAGAGGAGAGGTATGCGACGGCAACGGATGGACGGACACACACACACACACACACACACACACTGACAGTGCGCAAGGGAGATAAATTGGCATGAGTGACTAAAATAGAGATGTGGGAAAGAAGGAAAGGAGAGGACTATATCAGAGACACAGAGACAGATTAGAAGTGCGAGAGAGAGTGAGAGAGAGAGAGAGAGAGAGAGAGAGATGGGGGGGGTTAATGAAATGGAGGAGGGGGTCGAGTCTGAAGTGAAGAGCCATTTAGATCTTAAAGACCTCTGACCCTTGAGTGAGATGAGAGAGGAGAGAGAATAAATGACCAGAGTGGGAGGAGCAGAGGCTCTCTTCCGGCCCACGTCTGGCTCAGGTTTGGCCCAGGTCTGTGTCCCTGAGGCAGGGAGGCTGTGAGGTGTTAATGAAGGGCTTCGGGTCTGTGTGACATCTGAAGTCTCATTAGCCCTTGACACAGCTGGCTCCAACACAGCCAAAGGTCACACACACACACACACACACACACACACACACACACACACACACACACACACACACACACACACACACACACACACAATCTTTGATTGA
Organism: Sardinella longiceps; assembly: GCA_027497455.2. NCBI lineage: Eukaryota > Metazoa > Chordata > Actinopteri > Clupeiformes > Clupeidae > Sardinella > Sardinella longiceps. The sequence goes on along the minus strand of JAODXP020001860.1, from coordinate 24,038 downwards.
GAAAATCAGGAGTGGGGTTATGGGGAGTCTCCTGTTGTAATACTCAGAGGCGGAACTCCAGTTGCCTGTACAGTTGACATTGATTGTGTGCAGAGTACATTGTTTTGTAATATCGAGTTGTTTTATGTAAGGATGTGTGTGTGGTCAAGGGAGTCATAAATTAATCACTCTCTGAGGCCCCCTGCTTTCCTGCATTCTACACACACACACACACACACACACACACACACACACACACACACACACACACACACACACACACACACACACACACACACACACAGTTCTTTAGACAGCAGCAGGAAATAGTTCTGTTTAAGTATTCATCAGCTCACAGGAAGACAGGCAGTACCATAGCACTACAGCGGTTCTAAAGCACTTATCCAGAACGCGGAACAGAGAACACACACACACACACACACACACACACACACACACACACACTCTCAAGGTTTTAATGGATGTGTCCAAAAAGGCTCCTAACGGACTCTGTAACCCCTCAGTGTAGTGGAGCTGTCGTTAATTATTAATGAAGTTTAATTACATCTGTTCATGAGGTGTTTCTGTACTGTAATTAGTGCAGTGTTAGTTTGACGTCTGGGAGGAATTGAGGAGGTTTTAGAAGCTCCCCAAACAACAGTGGGCACTCATATCTCTCTCGCTCTCTCGCTCTCTCTCTCTCTCTCTCTCTCTCTCTCTCTCTCTCTCTCTCTCTCTCTCTTCTCCCTCTCTCTCTCTCTCTTTCTCTCTCTTGCTCGCTCGCCCACCAACCCACCCCTCCCTCTCTCTCTTCATCTTCCTCCTCTTCTTTGCCTTTTCTCTCATTTCTACCCTTCCTTCCACACTACACCAACTACAAACCTCACTATATCTCTCTCTCTCCATCTCTCTTTGCATCTCTCCACCTTTCCCATTCTCATCCCTCTCTCGCTCCCTTCCTCTCTCTCTGACTCTCTCTCTCTCTCTCTCTTAATCTTTCTCCTCTGTCTTCCTTTCCACCCTTCCTTCGACCCTGTACCAACTACAAACTTCGCTCTCTTTCTTTCTTTCTCTCTCTTTGCCTCTCTCCACCTTTCCCTCTCTCATCCCTTACTCTGTCTCCTTTTCTTTCTCTCTCTCTCTCTCTCTCTCTCTCTCTCTCTCTCTCTCTCTCTCTCTCTCTCTTTCTCTGCAGTCGTTCCCCATCCCCTCTGCAGGCGGAGAAGGAGAGGGAGAGTCCAGTGGAGTTGACTGAGCGCTGCTTCAGAGAGCTGCTCGGACGCGCCGCTTACGGAAACATCAAGAACGCCGTCACACCCGTACTCATGTGAGTCTCTTTCTCTTACTCACACACGCGCACACACACACACACACATGCTCACACACACACACACACACACACAGGCTCACACACACACACACACACATATCAAGAACGCTGTCACATTGGTACTCATGTGAGTTTCTCTCTCTCTTACACACACACACACACACACACACACACCAATCACTCACACACGTACACACTCATACAAACACACATCAAGAATGCATCATGTTTATCCATGTTTCTCTGTGCTCTAGGCATCTAGACAATCACTCTCTATGGGAAGGAAAGAACTTTGCTGTGCGCTGCTTTAAGATCGTCATGTACTCCATACAGGTGAGTCTCTCTCTCGCTCACACACACACACACACACACACACACACATCAAGAACGTTGTCACACCCATACTCATTTAAGACTCTTTCTCGCTCCTTCTCTCTCACTCACACACACATACTGTACATACACACACTCAAACACACATTAACTCTCTCTCTCTCTCTCTCTCTCTCTCTCTCTCTCTCTCTCTCTCTCTCTCTCGCCCATCAGTCCCAGCATTCCCACCTGGTGATTCAGCAGCTACTGGGTCACCTGGACGCCAACAGTAAGAGTTCTGCCCCAGTGCGTGCTGGGATAGTGGAGGTGCTGCTGGAGGCGGCTGCCATTGCCGCCAGCGGCTCCGTTGGTGAGTGTCCGTCAACACTGCACTGCATCATGGGAAGGGAGGACAGGGGAACAGATTTGAAAGGGCTGCCATTAGAGGGTGTGCTTAGTTTACATGTACACAGAGCTGGATATGAGGAGAGAGAGAGTTTGGACTACTGAGCTGATGGCGCCACCTTGTGGCTCCTCGTGACACTGCAACACTGTGGAATTCAATGGGACATTACACAGGCAATGAGATGTGTCAGTATGATGTCTCACAGCATGAACAGGAAGCTTTACAGAAATAGCCTGGAAAACACCAAAGAAGTGGCATGACGATGGTTGTGTGTGTGTGTGTGTGTGTGTGTGTGTGTGTGTGTGTGTGTGTGTGTGTGTGTGTGTGTGTGTGTGTGTGTGTTTCCACCAGTTGTCAGGGTGTTTAACACACTTCTGAAACACCTGAGATTGAGTGTCATGATGGTGGTGATTATGTTGATGAAGGGGTGTGTGTGTGTGTTGAGTGTTGATTGAGTTTAGTGTTGATGATGATGATGATGATGTGTGTGTGTGTGTGTGTGTGTGTGTGTGTGTTTCAGGTCCCACAGTGCTGGAGGTGTTTAACACACTGCTGAGACACCTGAGGTTGAGTGTGGACTATGAGCTGACTGGCTCGTATGACTGCAATAATCTGGGCACCAAAGTCATCAAGGAGCACGAGGAGAGACAGCTGCAGGAGGCCGTCATCCGCACCATTGGTCAGTGTGTGTGTGTGTGTGTGTGTGTGTGTGTGTGTGTGTGTGTGTGTGTCTTTATGAGTATTTTAAATGTGTGAAGTACATGGAATTGCATCTCTCTTCCCAAATTAAGTGATGTGTTTGATTCCCATAAGAAAATACTTTTGCTTATTGGTTATAGTGCGTGTGTGTCTGTGGGTGTGATGTGTGATTAGGTTTCTGTGTCTGTGTGTGTAACGTGTGTTTTGTGTGTTCATGTCCCAGGCTCCTTTGCCAACACACTACCCAACTACCAGAGGTCAGAGGTCATGCTCTTCATCATGGGCAAGATCCCTATCCCTGGCATGCACCCCGTTCTCACCTCCACAGGCTCAGGGTAAGTGTGTGTGTGTGTGTGTGTGTGTGTGTGTGTGTGTGTGTGTGTGTGTGTGTGTGTGTGTGGGAGAGAGACTCATCAGAGTGTGTGTGTGTCGTTTTTCTGTGTGTGTGTGTGTGTGTGTGTGTGTGTGTAAGAGAGAGAAATTCATCAGAATGTGTGTATGTGTGTGTGTGACAGACTGAACTAATGTTTGCTGTTTGTGTTTTAGGCCTGAGGGGAATAGGATGATCCAGGTTATGCTGCTCAAGTCTCTCAGACAGGTCAGTGTATGTGTGTGTGTGTGTCTGTGTGTGTGTCTGTGTGTGTGTGTGAGAGAGAGTGAGTGTATCAATATGCTGGTCTGTGTCAATGTGTCTTGTCTTTCTGTTTGTGTATCAAAGTATCAGTCTGTCAATGTGTCTTTCTATCTGTATGTACTGTGTGTGTGTGTGTGTGTGTGTGTGTGTGTGTGTGTGTTCCCACTCTCAAAGTGGCTTCTATTTCCTCTACTTGTCCTTCTCTGTCTCCTCTCTCTCACACTCTCTCTCTCTCCCTCTATACTGCCCCCTGTAGGTGACGACTGGTTTCCAGACGACTAACATGCTGACAGCCCTGCCCAGCTCCTTCCTGGACCCACTGCTGTGCTTCGCCCTGCTGGAGGACCCTGAGGTGCGTCTGCTCGTGCTCCAGATCCTCGTCTGCCTCATCGATCGCCACGACAACAAGCCCAAGTTCTCCTCCATCAGGTGACCAGACATGATGCACACATTGGTGGATGTGCAGAGGAGTGTGTGTGACGCCAACAGTAACAGTTGATATACAGTATATACTGTATGTGTTAGAATGTGTGTATGTGTGTGAGAGAGAAAGAACAGCAGTTCTATTTCATTGCTACTAAAGCACTGCCTCTGGTGGTCATCTGCAATTCTTAGAACTGCGGTTACTGTACATACATAACCATCATATCATTCCTCTCTGTGATGGAGCCTGTGTTC
>JAODXP020001860.1:0-17500 GCA_027497455.2 Sardinella longiceps | reverse complement strand
AGGTGGTGGAGAAGTTCCAGAAGGCCCCTTTGAAGAAATAGCTGCCCACTGCGGTGCCCGAGTGAGTACCCCTGCTTGAACACACTTCTTAGTCAAATATGTGTGTGTGTAATATAGATAACAATATTCAGATCACTGTTGCGTACATGCCCAGATATATACCTATATACCTCAATCACTACCACACACACACACACACACACACACACACACACACACACACACACACACACACACACACACACACACACACTAATGAGACTAATGTTTCTCTTTACAGGCTACGATGCTACAGAGTAAACTCAACCAGATCTTTGAGATCACTATCAGGTACAGTAGACGCCCATGTTCATGCACACACACAGAAATAGACACAGTCTCTGTAAGTAGTATTCACCTTATTCAGCGGGTAAACATGGGCGCTGCCATGACGATTGTCATTCAACATCCGGTCTAGCAACGCATTGACTTAGCGTTGTGATATTTGGTGTTTTAACGGTCTAATATAAGTGGTCTTATTATGAAGTTGTGCTCACTACACCCATCAATATAGTTAGAACAGTTCGTCGCCAGATGAAAAATTATGTTTTCAGCAGTAAAAAGTGTGTTTCTACGGCTACAATAAGGAGTTTTGTGATCGTGGTATTTCATGAAAATTACGTTGATTTGAATGAGAGGCAGCGTCTAACGGAAGTTTCAAGACAATCGGAGGGCAAACGTGGAAGAAAAAAAGACGAAAAGGGGCGGGGCTGCATAAGGTGAATAAGTAAAATAATAAATCATGAGCATTGTGTCATTGTGTTTCTATCTCTCTTTTTGTCCTGCCTTTTTCTGCCTCTCTCTCTATCTTCCTCTTCTTCTGCATCCACTTCTCTACCCCCCTCTCTCTCACTTCATTTTCCCTCCTTCTACTTTACTCCCTCTCTCTCTCTCTCCACCCCCTCCACCCCTCCCAGGCCTCCCCCGAGTCCGTCGGGCACGATCACGGCAGGCTATGGTCAGCCTCAGTCTCGCTCAGTGCCCGTCTACGAGATGAAGTTCCCCGACCTGTGTGTCTATTAGACCACCAGGGGGCGCCACCTGACATCTCATCTACTGGCCCCGTCTAGTCAACCCTCATTGGATGCAACTCCACTAGTGGGCATTGGTGCTTTGACTGCAGGGAGGGACTGCTTTTGCATGGGGACAACAAGTATCAACAACAAGTATCAACAACAACAAGCATCATCAACAACAACAACAACAACAAGCATCATGTAAACACACTGACCACTGAGACTCATCAGACTTTTTTACCTGCCCCGACACACACACACACACACACACACACACGCGCACACACACACACACACACACACACACACACACACACACACACACACACACACACAGACCTACCCTCTCTGAGGAGTTTAAACTGTGGGAAGGACGCCAGAGGAAAGAGAAGATGAAGAAGTGAACTATTTATTTTTCGAGAGCTCTTTCAGACGTGGGTCGGATGAAAGTCAAGCGCATTTGTCATGGTGTTGAAAGCCTGTTACAGTATCTCTCCTCTCCCAGATGTCTCTTCCCTTTTCCCTGGTTCTCAGGAGAACCCTGACCTACAGTATGATGGGCTAATCTAGAACAATCTCAAAGGTCAACAGGGGTCATCTCCATGACGATCTCCCCTCAAACTCCTCCCTGTCTCTTTGTTTCTCTCAGACACACACACACACACACACACACACACACACACACACACACACACACACACACACACACTCACTCTACACATTACACATTGAGGCCAACTTCTGTATGTTTGATGAAGTATATTTCTTTGTAGCTAGCTGTGTGCCTATTTTTAATGTAATGAGTTAAAGTTACTGATGTTTATTTTGGATCATTTTTTAAGCACATCTCATGGGGTCTAAGTCACAAACTGTATTTGTGCGGCATATATTTATTGCATTTTATTTTATACTAACATTTATTTACTAATGTTTTATTATGTTATATAGTAGCCTAACGTTTGCTTACTAATGTGTTTTTTTCTTATTGTGGGTGTCTTGCTTCTGCCTTTAATTTGCTATTTTTTGCATGTGTCCAAAGATGAAGAAGCCTTGTATGTTACAGTAAGGTGTGTGTGAGTGTGTGTGTGTGTGTGTGTGTGTGTGTGTGTGTGTGTGTGTGTGTGTGTGTGTGTGTGTGTGTGTGTGTGTGTATGTGGTCAGTCAGGCTTTATATGTGTTTAGATATTAGAGCTGACGCTGTGTAATGCTAGACAGTAGTGTTTCACTTTGTTTGTGTTGACAGGCCAGATGCTCTTTTTTGTTTTGTTTGTTTATTTGTTTGTTTACTAACAGAGCTGGGGAAGATGCTATGGCATGTGGCCTATTGATGTCCATCCAGGCCTGCTGTTCCTCTCCCTCTCTACTCTGCCCATGCTGACTCACTCATGTCATATCCTGCCTGTAGTCTGCATATGTGCATATCTGTGTATGTTGGTTTGTTTGTATGTAGAGATTTTAAACAAATATATGATTTTAAACTAAACAAAGATACCGGACTGCACTGAAGTCACAAATCAATCCAGTAGGAGATATGGAAAAATGGACTTGCTGACTAACAGGGAGATGGGGATACAGAGATACTCATTTGGAGTGTGTTGCTGAACAGCACACACACACACACACACACACATATACTGACACGCTCATGCACACACAGGGATATAATGACAAATACAGGGTTCCCCTGAAGTTACAAATCTACAAATCAATCCAGTTGGAGATGTAGAAAAAAAAGCTGGAGAAATGGATTAGCTGACTAACTGGGGACGCAACAAACAGACAAAGAGTGCAACACACACACACACACACACACACCCACGTAGGGATTGACAGACTGACTCATACAGCACAGGGACACAGAGTGACACATACAGTACACATTGCCACAGTCATACAAAATGGACACACAGGGACACGAACACTGACATACAGAGGCACACACTTGACATACAGGGACACACTGACATACAGGGACACACATGGACACAGAGATGTAATGGGACTCATGGGGGGGATTTTAGCAGCTTTACACCGGACATTTACTCTTGTCATTCATCACACAGTGTAGCAAATCCAATTTAAAGTGTGTGTGTGTGTGTGTGTGTGTGTGTGTGTGTGTGTGTGTGTGAGAGAGAGAGAGAGAGATTACCCTGAGCAGTGTAATAGTGAATGCCTTATATTCACAGTTAGGTTAGAGCAATGAGAGGTAGTCATTCACCCAAATGGACACATCTGTCCTTTTTCCACTCATTTCTCTCCATTTTCTTCTCTTACACTTCTCCCTCCCTCTTTCTCTCTGTCCCTCCACTGTGTGTGTAGTGGGCTGGTAAAGGTGCAGCCCAAGGATATTGTGTGTGAGGGCTCACTCTAACAGACAGGCACCAGTTACACTCTAGTGTTTACAGCTCATGCTTTATGTGTGTGTGTGTGTGTGTGTGCTGCCATATGTATGTTTTTTTTCCCCCTTTCAACCCATTCCATTTTAAGTGAGTTCAATCAGATGCAGTCATCTCATCATGTATTACTCCTCTATGTGTGTGTATGTGAGAGTGTGTGTTTTTGAAGAGTGTAAGTGTGTCCCACATCTCCCTCTTGACCAAACTGACCTATCATAGGGTAAGACCCCATCACACACACGCCTCACTGTCAAACCAGTCTTATTATTTACACATGCACACACACACATACACACACACTCTCTGTGTATGACTCATGATGACCACTGTGCCGTTATTACTATCCATCTGTGTGAGTGTGTGTGTTTGTGAATTTGGGTGTTGGTAGAAATTTATTTTTTCAGAGGGAACTTCTATATAGTCTGGTATGCATTTGTGTGTGTGTGTGTGTGTGTTGTCAGAATGACACTGTACTGCATGTGCCAAACTTCTAACCTGACACCAGAGACCCACATCTAGATGTCGGGTCTGGGAACGCACCATTGACAGGGCTCAATCTGAGGGGCAGGATAAACATTTGTCTTTCAAATCCCTCTGCAGACAATATGATAGCCATCTTCTTTGTTTTCAATTAGAAGATAATTCACTTGAAACAATCTTCGACTAAATAATGGCCTATCATTGTTTATCTCTAGCACATAAGTATTGCAACTCACCGTCATTATGTTAGGCCTGTCCTCTGACTTCGCCCGTTGTAATTGGCCTGGCCAGAATTGATGTTTCAGCTCAAACCAACAGGTGCAAGACGTCCACAGCTGTAAGTTATACTTGCTTCCACTAGAGGCGTCTAGATCTTAGGCAACCAAACAACATCATATCTTCAGATCTGGCGTCTATTTGCCAAAAGCAGAGTTGCTAACTAAGTTAGAAACTATGTTATTTGTAATGCAATTTTCCATTGCCAACTGGTTAGCAATTATGCTTTTGGGAAATGGATGTGTGAACCAGAACACACTCTGAGATTCAAAGGCTACGTACACATGTTCGTGTGTGTGTGTGCCACAGACTGACAGCTGCCTCTCTGACTCCAGAACAGACTGACTGCAGCATCTGACTCCAAATCGGACTGATTGCAATCACAAACTGACCCAATGTCTGCCTTTGCATAGGAGCTTGAGTGATTCTGGCATTAAAGCATGTCTGATAAAGGTGTTTATGTCTGTGTGTTAGAGGTGTGTGTGTATCAGAGAGGGCTGCATGCTCCTGTCAGTAGTATGTGACACATCTCCCTTTCGATAACAAACTCTGTACAGAAATAAATACATACCAAAACTAACTTCCAGAGTGGCTCATTCATTCACAGTGACTAACTGTTAACTGACTACATACTGATCTGCTGTGCATCTGTGTATCTCAACTCATCAATTATTTGTTGGATTCTGTTTGATGATGTCTCACATTCTCATTCTATATGTAAAAACGTCAAATTTTTACGTCCTCCACAAAATACTCAACCTATGAAATCCAACACCTAAAGCAGACAAGAAAATCGGCCATGGTCACCATGCTGCTTTGCAGTGTGAAATTAAATGGAGCGTGCAAAGGAGCATGGGTACTCCTACGCTACACAATGTCTGCATCACACAAACATTGTATTTGTAGAGCAGAACTCTACACACAGGGATCAGTGTCGCGCGGGTTGATCCAAACTGAGCGGATGACTGCGGGCGTCCGCGGGTTTCCGCGGGCACGAGTCATCAAAAAAATATAAAATGCGGGCCGCGGTCGGTCGGGTCTAAAATAAAAGTTGACTACATTTTTGTAATTTATATTAAAATTGATTGAATGACTGCATGGGGCGAAGATGCAAGCTCAGTGTAGGAGAGGAGAGAGATGGAAGCGGTAAGGGAGAAGCTGAAGTCTGGAGAGTGGAAGCTCCAGAAACACACAAACAGAGAGAGTTAAGTGTGGGAAACTTTTGCTGAGGTGACTAAAGACGATGGTAATAGTGCTGGCTTTGTCATGTGTAGCCTACCTCTTGTGATTCAATTTACAAATTTGATAGTCACAAAACTGGCACGACGAACATGGCCCGCAATAAGTGCACCACTGGTAAGGCCCACACCTACCCAAGGCTCCCTGCGTTGGCAAGGAGGATTCTCTGCGTCCCAGCTTCAAGCGCAGCCATTGAGCGCACATTCAGCTCTGCAGGCCGTGTCATAGAAGTGATAAGAAATCGTCTTCACCCTGACACGGTCGATTCAATCTTATTTCTCCACAGCGCGCGTAAAGCAAAAAAAATAATAATAATGTAGCCTATGCCATTTACTTATTATTTTGAATGCAGAATGCATTATGATTGAATGCAATTGAGCGCATTATGCTGCGTGCACTGTCATATTTTGTGTTAATGTTCCGTGTGCTACTTGTTTATTTTGACCATTTCCACCTTGTAGCCTACCTTGCAGCTTGCACTTTCATGTTGTGTTAATGTTCTGGGCTACTTGCTTGTGATAGACGATTTGGCACCCTTCATCCTTCTTTACGTCCTTCTTTACGATATGCATTTTAAATGATAAGCTATATAAGCCTGACTTCTGCATGAATGGTGGATTTTTTAAAAAAATGTAGGCCTAGTTTAAATGCACCAGGTGAAATGCTGAACAATGCCATTGACCTCAGTTTGTAGGCTATGCATACTCGGGTCATATATACATTTTATGTTGCCAAAATGAGGCTATAAGGGCAGTCAAAAGCATAGATATTTTTTTAAACAAGCGGGTGGAAGCGGGTTTCGGACCGGAGTTCTGCGATCCAAGTTTTGCGGTCCGAGTTGCGGTCGGTCTAGTTGAGAACGTCGGTCGGGTGCGGTTGGTTCAAACGTGTACCCGCGCATCACTGACAGGGATATAAATGATATAGATACAGAAATTTGCAATTGACACTGCCCTCCAAAATACAGCACAAATGAATTAACTGAACTACACAGCCATTGAGTGTAAACACACTCAATGCAAAATTTGAAACACAATACACGGTTTTACACACTATTGCACACATATAGGTCTACAATTTATGTCAAAACTTAACCTTCTCTGAATGATCACATTACCTAGTACTTTTATTTCTCCCCAAACATGCTGTTTCCTTAAATATATATTTTTAACAAATGTGTTTTGCACTGTCATGTGTAACTGATAGTAATGGTGTCTAGTCATAGAAGACTTTGTTTGTGAAATGGAACAAAATACGTTTTTTTTTTTCTTTATAAATGTATGAATGTTTGACTAAGTGTAGGCTGAAGTGTGTAGCCTAATTTTAGCAAATAATGTAGGAGTGTGGTGTTTGGTTAATTGTGTGTATTATTGTGAAAGAAGGAGCCCAGTTTTCAAAATTGTGTGTAAACGATTACAAAAAATAGTAAGATTTATTAGATTAAAACAGTTTCATTACAAGATATTGACCCTGCCTTACTGATATTTAATCAGTGTGTTTGATTGATGTGATAATCTATCACCTGACTGATTGTGAAACTATTCATTATCACTGTATTGTGTCCCTAACCATCCTGCATCACCACTCTGCTCTGATGTATCTTGCATTTCATCATCTCTGGTAGCTGCCTCTGTCACACAATTTACCACTGCTCTCACTATACCAGCCACCACTGCGCTCCCAACACCGGCAAACACTGCTCCCCCTAGACCAGCTGTCATTGCTCCCCCTAAACCAGCTACCCCCATAATTGCTCCAATCCTTGCAGCACGTGAACTAACAGTTTGCTGTTTTTCATCTTCACACTTTGTTTCTTCCTCCCCCTCAGACCTTCTCCCATAGTATAAGTGTCCTCTCTCTGATATGTCATCTATTTTTTCCAGCAGCTCTTGGACCTGACTTCTGTCTCCCATGCGATTGTTGTTGAAAACATGGTATGGGTTACTGCAGTTCTGCAGCAGATTCTGCAGGTTTCTGTCTTCTCTGGTGAATTGTTCCATGTTAATGTCTTCTAGTCTGTCTCCATAGGTGAACAGCACCATGGTGTGTTTGGAGACATTAGGACCCAGTATCTCCTTTAGAGTCTCCAGTCCTTTCTGTTCTTGTTCAGTGAGTCTCCCCAGCTGGAGCGTGAGGAGGAAGACGTGAGGGCCTGGAGAGCTCAGCTGCACAGCCTCCATTATCTGTGCCTCCACCTGCTCTGCAGACAGCACTGTGCTGAAGAGACCAGGGGTGTCCACAACCAAAACTTTATGACCAAAAGCTTCACCCTCTTTCCTCTGACTGCTCAGAGTCAGAGGTGCTATGGTTATCCTACAGTCAAATTCCTCGTTCCCCAGGATGGTGTTTCCTGCTGAGCTCTTCCCCACTTTCTCCGAACCCACCAGCACCACCCTCAGCTCTTTGCCTGGAAATAACACAGGAGATCAGGGGTGGTGGAGGGGGAATGTCAATATCTAAAAAAGAATTTGTAATGGTTACTTGAAAAATGTGTGGAAACTCATTGCCTAAAATGAATTAAGTAACTATAACTTTTCTTTTTAGATGTAAAGCACTTTGAACATGAAAAAGAAAAGTCATATTTACTTAACACATCTGAGGCACCAGGTTCCCATGCATTTCAAGTAACCATCAGCCTACAAATTCTTTTTTTACAGTGTAACAGTGTACTGTACAGTATGATCCAACATATCAATGCATTCATTGTAAATGGAAAGAAATTTTCTTTTAGTTTTACTAAATTATCGAAAAATAATTGTCTGATGCAGATTTCCACTTGATATTGTAACATTTATTATCCCACATAAAAAAGATCATGCATAATGAAAACTATTACAACAGTTTTGTATTTGTCGTATACATCCATAAACACCAGAATACCATTCATCTCTGACAAAAAAAAAAAAAAAAATCTTCAATGGAAATCATTTTCATACAACAAACTTAATTCAAGAAATAAACTTCCAGCCATCTACATCTTCAAAATGTGTTACACAACCTAATCAATGTCAAACTAATTTAGACCAGATTACAGTAACAGAAAACTTTCATAAAGACATCTAGTGGTGATATAAAATATGACTACACATAGAAATGGAAAAATACATAGAAAAGCAGTTAGTGATTATTGTCCTATAGCTTCTCTCTGGGTGCTTAATGAGAATCTGCTAATTAATAACATATCACTGCATAGTGCATGCCCCTTCCCTAACTGCAATCACAGTTCCCACTGCAGCTCCTCCCACAGCTCCTAATGCAGCTCCTACTCCAGCTCCTATTGGACCCCCAACAGCTCCTACAGCTAATCCCCCTGCACCACCTGCACCAGCCCCTGCAGTAACAGATGTACCAATAATTTTCAGGCCATCAATAAACCAGTTGGATTCCTCTGCCTGTTTCCTTGCATCTTCTGAGCTCTTCTCAGGATTGTTACGGAGAATAATGTTTTGCTTGTCTACTATGGCTTTCTCTGCCTTCTCAAAGATTTTATTGATGTAGCAATTTCCTCTGTTTCTCTGAACCATTGCATTGATTTTCTTCAGCAACTCCCTCACCTGAGAACACTTAATCTCTTTGTTGTTGAAAACATGATATCCTCCATTACACTGTATAATGAAGTCACAGAGAGTTTCATTTTGCCCAATCAATTCATCCATATTGTTACCTCCTAGTTCATCTCCATGAGTGAACAATGTTATTGTATACTTTTGTGCCTCTTTTCCAAACATGCCCTGAATAATTTGCACTGTTTTTTGTTCTTCCTTGGTGAATCTACCAATCTGTAGTACAATCAGGAACACGTGAGGACCAGGGGCAGCATAGCATATGGCTTTACCAATCTGAATCGTTATCTGCTTGTGAGGCATTTTTGTATCATACAGACCAGGAGTATCAATTACAGTCAGTTTTTGACCATCAAACTCTCCATATTCTCTCCTACTAATTTCTGTTGCTGAGGATGTAGACAATTTGGCATCAAATACATCTTCTCCTAAGATGGTGTTCCCTGTTGCACTTTTCCCAACACCAGTTTTCCCAACAAGTACAATCCTGAGATCTGATCCTGTTGAGAAATAATTGGTAATAATTAATAATTATTTTCATTGTATGATTTATTTGTGAAAAATTATCAATATAAATTCGTTTTATTATGATGTAGTATGTTTTAATTTATATATATTTTTAAACATATATATAACTTTTTGGTGCTTTATTTAAGTTAAAAATATAAATTTTCAACTATGTTTTATTGTGAACATAATGTTATAGCAATAGGAAAATCATGGTATGTAAACAATGTTAGTGGCCAATGATAAGTGCTACATTTTTTTTAAGTTACACAGGATTCACTTTTGAAAAACTATGGCTAAGTGATTATGTATTTGATGTAGCCTAACTGATTATGTATTTGATCTGTGTTTTATGTTTATAATACGTTTGTAGGCTAAATTGCCACAGATTACAGTACATAACAATATAGGTTTATAGCTGAAAAGACACAGCAATGTCTACCCAAACGCCTACCCAACATTTCCAAGATTAATGAAATTAATTAAAGTGACACCCAAATGTAATTTATCAACTCCAACACACACAAAAAAACATACTATAAATAAAATAAAATACATTTTCAGAACAGCAAGGAGAATACTGTACAATCAGATCAGTTACACAGAGAATGGAAAGAGCTGACCTGCTATTTCAGACCAGCCTGTTTGATCTTTTATTTAAAGAGATCCTATGCAGGATCCGGTGGCGTCATCCAGTAAGCTAACAACCAAACAAAGCAGTTATTAAGCGTTTCTGCCAATAATCCTCCATTTAGAATTGCATAGTCAATGGTGATCGCCGCTAACAAAATGTATCGACAGTTGAATGCGCTGAGAAGTCACAAATCGTGTTGTAATTCAAACAGTAAACTCTGGCTAAGTCACGTGACCTAGCTTGCTTGCTAACCAAAACTTACGATAGCCAGAACGCCCTACCTGATCTTGCATAGGCGGTATCTGCCTCTAGGAGGGTCGGACAATCTCGTGAAGGGGCTCGTTTTACTCCGGAACATGTCATTTATCAAGTCTAGTGAGTTCTAGGCAATTTACATAAAGGTGTAATGAATAGGAAACGTCAAAATTTTACCTAAATGTTGCATGTGGTGGCTTTAAAATGTTTCTTTTGGATGAGTCCCTCCTTAAGAAAACCAAGGTATGGGATATCTAACCTTTTTCTTGAGAGAGCTACTTTGACATTAGCCTGACATAGCCCGCTGCCCGCCCATAATATGAATGTTAATCCGTATCCATGGTCTGGGGATGGTCTTCTGGCAGAGAGACTATCAGCCAATAAGCGCAGCTGATTAGATGAGCTGTCCAATCGTTTCAAACCAGAACTGAATGACCTCCCCCCACCCTATAATCGCGTCAGGTTAAATAACCTCCAGACCATGAATACGGATGAACAGCAGTATTATGGTCTGGCTATGTCAGGCTACTTTGACATAATCATCATGGCCAAAAGCAACAGGCCAAAACTCGGGCTGAATAGGAAGTAGCCTAGTCTATCTCCTCACCACTCCAGCAATGGACAGCTACACAGACCTGATGAGCTCAATTTTGTCTGTGGAAAGACACACAGTCAAGTCTATGTGAAATCTACTAATGAAATGTCTTACTGTACATAATGATTGTTGAATACAGGAAAAAATCTGTAAAACATTACCTCTTCAACGTGACCTTGACTGAGAGAATGTGGGAAGTACAAAGCTGGTGCAGAGGTTAGTATCCTGCAGGTCTTTCCACTCCGATTCAACTAGTCTCTCCTAGCTCTAGCGCTATGTTTTTCATTGTAAAAATTTTGCAGCCAAGTGTAATCATGGTAGCCTACTCCATACTATTTAATGAAAATTATGAAAAATGCCAGAAAAGGCATTCTCACACTAATTTCATGTAAAGGCACCCTATGATTAAGTTGGCTTTTTGCTAGTTTTTTTGTAAGGACAAAGTTTTACATTTACCATTAATTTGTATTGTCTTTAGGGTCATCTGAGGTGGGTCATCACATATTATTTCACTAAAGTCATTTAGGGTACAGTTAAAAAAGGCCCCCAAACTTTGTTTTGCCGAATGACATTTAGGAAAATTGGTATCTGCAGAAAAAAGTTTTCAAGATAATGTTTTTAAAATGTCTCCAATGTCAATACTTTAACATATTTATCGAAAGACTATAAGATAAATTATGCCAAAATAAAAGATCATTATTTTAAGGTCATTTTAAACATTTTATCAGCATTCGTTTTTGCTGATTAGCAGTAACGATCCATTTTACAGAATGAGATTTTAATACTCGGTCAAATTTGTACATTTCAAACAAATATTACCATGGATAGGTGAAAGTCATGTGATATATGGAACTCTAAACAACAATGGGGTATTTTGATTACCTCACTCACGTCAGATGTAGCGCTACGCGCGTTCATCTGATATTCAGCGATAGACGAGTTATTTCAGGAGCCAGAAATCCTTGAATCTAACTGGGCAAACGGCTTGTCCATCAATTTAATTGACGTACACTGCAGCCAACCACATCGAAACCAACCGATGACGCTGGTTACGTTTGTTGGATTGGTTGGATTCAAAACAGTTGCTTCTTCGCTACGTCACACCCTCTACAGCAGCCAGCGGCCCTGATTGGTCCGGTTAGAGAATAATGGCTTGAAATCTCTCTGATAGATACAAGGAGGTTATATATAAACTGGAGACAACGACTAAGTCCCGCCCTCCATAGAACAATATGGCCGAGGCTATGCTAGTACGTGCGGTAAATTGACAGTCAACGCCATTGTGAACACTGGAGGTAACAGACCAGGCCATGCCATGCTGCCCATGCGCAAAGTTCCAAAGTTGGAAATGACGCATGGACTCACGTTGAATCTCTTTGCAAAAACAGTAGTCCTTCAGTCCAGACGGTGGTGATAATGCACCTAGATTGTTTACAATGCAACACGAGGAAGAAAGTTCTGTCGAGAACGTGCCTGAAGTTTTTAAAGCATTGATGACAGTACATTTTTTTTCACAAGCTCCTCAAGAAATAAGCAAAGACTAACCAGTGTAACACCCACAAACGTAATAACTTCCCACAAACGTAATAAACCACAAACGTAATAAAAATATGCACTTTTAAAATGTAATAATCCTGCAAACGTAATAATTTCCCATAAACGTAATAACAGTCGCCTACTGTTAACGTAATAAAAAATTTCCCACAAACGTAATAATTATTACGTTTGCAGGAAATTATTACATTGGTGGGAACATGAAAAAACTTATTACATTACCCTCCCATAAACGTAACAAAACACAGATTTGGTGAAATTATTACCGTTTTATCAGATGTAGGACTTATATTTGTCAGTGAACTTATATCTCTAACCATGTAGCCAGCTGTCAGAGCTTAAAACCTGATACAGTGGCATGCTGCATATGTTTATTCCCTCAATTGTTTTTTATATGCAGTTTTTCCTAAAGAACTACCTGACCCGTGGCATTGAGGATGATGACATGTTTATGAACTCTGAGCCTAAATCAAAACTTACAAAAGCTTAACTTAAAAAAACAATCTTCACTATTTTTTATTTTTATTTTTTATTTTTTCTAAATTTACTAAAGATGTGGACCCTGGACCACACAAAGGCTTCGGCTTGGTACATGTAAACTGTACGAATCTCTGACTTCAAAAATTCCACACAACTCAAATGAAAACTAGTTATACCGCATGGCGGTACAAAATATGACCGCTGCTCAGTTCTGCACATGAGACAGTAGGCCTATCATCCCAAACCAGTAACCCTTCACTTAATAGCACCAACTACAGGTCAATGGTTGTACACTGTACAGTCATTAAATGTACATACAAATTCATTTATTTTATAGCCCCCCATGGATGAAATTCCACAAAACGTGACATATTCCCACAAAATAACTGAAAGGAAAATAAAGGTCCGCAACACTGTTTGATGCTCCCAAGAATTCAATAGCACTACGTGCTAGTCTAGTTGTTGTGCTATTAAATTCTTGGGGGCATCAAACAGTGTTACGGACCTTTATTATGACCGTCAAAGTTTTTTTTTTTTTTCTCCCGTCATCTACTTCCTGAATTTTTGGTCAACGATTCCCGGGACACCGTAACACCGGGGCACATGAAACTTGGTGGGCATGTAGCCCCAGTAGACTTTTACGGAAAAATTTAGTTTGGTCCCTGGGGGCCACTCCATCTTTGCGTGGCCCCCTGTGAAACCCCAAAAATGCAGTTTTTCCTAAAAAACTACCTGACCCGTGACATTGATGATGCTGAAATTTTTATGGAATGTTGGTCTCAAGAGCCCACATCAACTTAGCTTATAACCAGTCATTTGTGATTTGCACCCCCATGGTAAAAAATTAAAATGCAATATTATACTACTTTAATTGCCCCTATCTTTAGATCAGATGTTATAAACTGCACCAAATTTAATGTGTATGATGAACCTGACATCTTGTGGGAATATGTCAAGTTTTGTGGAATTTCATCCATGGGGGGCTATAAAATAAATGAATTTATATGTACATTTAATGACTGTACAACCATTGACCTGTAGATGGTGCTATTAAGTGAATGGTTACTGGGTTACAAAATGATCATTTACATCATATGTGCTCATATATAACTACATATACACAAGCACACATGCGCACGGGTACACACACACACACACACACAGTACATACTGTACACACAAGCACACATGCGCACGGGTACACACACACACACACACACACATACACACACACTCTTATACTTGTACACAAAAGCAAACTCACTCATGCAGACACACATTTATAACATGAGAGAGATACAAACAAGTTGACAGGCATCATATATGCAGAGAATGTGCAGAACTGAGCGGCGGCCATATTTTGTACCGCCATGCAGTACATCTAGTTTTCCTTTCAGTTATCATATGTTTGGTCCAGCACCTGTGCCACCGATGTGTGTGCATTCTCTGACTTTTTTTATATTCCCACAAGATGTCAGGTTCATCATACACATTAGATTTGGTGCAGTTCATAACATCTGATCTAAAGATAGGGGCAATTAAAGCAGTATAATATTGCATTTTCATTTTTTACCATGGGGATGGCAAATCACAAATCACTGGTTATAAGCTAAGTTGATGTGGGCTCTTGAGACCAACATTCCATAAACATTTCATCATCCTCAATGCCACGGGTCAGGTAGTTCTTTAGGAAAAGCTGCATATAAAAACAATTGAGGGAATAAACATATGCAGCATGCCACTGTATCAGGTTTTAAGCTCTGACAGTTGGCTACATGGTTAGAGATATAAGTTCACTGACATATATAAGTCCTACATCTGATAAAACTGTAATAATTTCACCAAATCTGTGTTTTATTACGTTTATGGGAGGGTAATGTAATAAGTTTTTTCATGTTCCCACCAATGTAATAATTTCCTGCAAACGTAATAATTATTACGTTTGTGGGAAATTTTTTATTACGTTAACAGTAGGCGACTGTTATTACGTTTATGGGAAATTATTACGTTTGCAGGATTATTACATTTTAAAAGTGCATATTTTTATTACGTTTGTGGTTTATTACGTTTGTGGGAAGTTATTACGTTTGTGGGTGTTACAAACCAGAGATCATGAAATATTGCTTTTACTCTCCCCGGAGAAATAACATTTCGCATGTAACCGCCCACCAATTTGTAAGTGCATGAGTGCTCGTGCCCAGCATGACTCTCATGCATGCGCTGTCATGGTTCGGATTGTGACTCCATACTTAAATATGGCGATGCTAAAGTGCAGCCGCTAATCTGCGCGTTCTTGACCCCCTGGATAGATACAGACGGCAAGTATGGTTAACGCCCCCAAAATGCGAGGGTGGAGTCAGCGTGGGGGATAACAGAGGCCAATTTAACATTATGGTGAATGGACAAGGTAGATAAAGTTGCTTAACAATAAAAGATCACTTAGTAAAATTGAACACAGTCCATATTATATTTTTTTGTCTAATCATGACCTGTTTGCCTGCTTGTGTTTAGACTAAAATATTTTTTCCATTATTTGTTTATTGCAGTTACACTGACAGAAATGTCATGAGCTGTCTCTGCTCCTGTCAAAAGTAAAGCAACTTTCAATCACAAGTCTGATTAGCTCAGTTAAGCAAGCTAAAGTTAGCTCCATTTACTGTGGTGATCAATGAAGTTGGCTAGTTAGCAAGCTAATGAAGCTAACAAACATCATCTAAATTGTCATCAGTATCACGTTTGGAGGGGTGTCAAGTTTAGAATTCACATCGGACCATCTGACCATTATTACTACCTTCAGGCATTGCCCTCAAAAATGTGTCAGGCTCCTTGTAGATGGTGCTCAGTGTAACTTCTAGCTTAGCATGACATTGACTTCTTCACTAATCTAGGGTTTGTGCCTTACGAAAGTTACGTAGCGCATCATCTGACGTGAGTGAGGTAAGTATTTTGATACAAATCTGTGAAATTTGTCATTGATGGAAACAAAAATGAAGGCTAGGTGTCACATCACTGACCCATACATGGAGAATAGAGGTAGGAATAAGGTGATTTTTGATGGTCAAGCATAATATCATATCTTCACATTTACAAATTCAATATTTTATAGGCAAACTTGAGAATGCAGTTGTACTCAGGTTCTTCATGTTTGAAAGGAAAATTGCAGGCAATTATGTAAACCAGATTCAGTGGATCAAACATGGCCTCTGGTTGAAAAACATTAGGCCTAGCATGTTTATAATTTGATTGTAAAGGATGTTGTCTTAAAATAGGGGAGAGCAGGGACGAATGAAACAGTTTTTACTTGAACGTAATTTACTGAAAGATTGTACAAGACTGACATCTAATGTTCTGTCACAAGCTACCCACATCTGTCCTCTATTGAATGCAGTTGAGTTTACGATCCTAGACAAAACCGACAGTGGGGAAACGGTTGTGGGGAAACAATTTTCTGTGGATGTTTATCCCATTTTTTCAGCTGCAACAGTAAGCAATATATTTTATATCACGTTTCTATCATGCAAAATGATATTTGAATATTTAGATAGAGGAGTTATTTCATTTATCACCACCTAAGGCCTGGTGGTGATAAATGAAATAGCTGTTTCATTCGTCCCTCCACAGGCTTCTGCCCTTGTAGCAAGGTTTACATTCCGTGTGAACTAGCAAGCTAAATGAAAGTTTGGGATTGGAAGGAGCAGCCATTGGGCTGCTGAACAAGCATAAAGTTGAATAATTTTCTGAATAATAGTTGTTGGTATTTTAAAAATTCAACCGGTTAATAAATTTACTTTGGACCATCAAAAAACGCTTATCGCCTGTAACTCTGTGATTAAAAGACATACCCAAAAGATATTTGGCAGTCAAGTGGAGGCTATAATGTGCTATCATGTGACCCAAACACGCTTGTCTATCTTTATTACACTTGGAGAAAATCACAATGTTTCATTCGTCCCCCGTTTCATTCGTCCCGGCTCTACCCTACGTTAAAACATGCCTGTAGCCTACAAACTTTTGGCGAATAGTCCATCTCCATATTACCCAAGCATTCAGACATACGGTGCTAACAGTCCATCAGCTATGTACAGGCTTACAATTGAAGTGGCCAGGCATAATTTCTAGCTTGCAAATAAATCATTGTACACCACTAGAGGCTCAAAGTAGCTCCACACTTCATTGGTAGACTATCGTGAGTCTTGACATTTAAAACTAGGCATTGAAGCCTTTGAAAATGCACTGGTAGCTTATTTACACAGACAGTACCTTCAGAATGCTGAAGTTGGTGGTGAATGGTGAGTGTGTATATCTAGATATTTTGGAGACAAAATATCTTGTTTTTGCAAACTGTGGTTCATATATATGAAACTAAATGAGTAAACTATAAGCAATTTAAACGTAGCGGTATGCACAGGCGTGTGATTACATTCCTCTCCGATACTTCAGGGTAAAAAGTATAAAATAAAGCTTTT
>JAODXP020001859.1:10000-12500 GCA_027497455.2 Sardinella longiceps | reverse complement strand
TGTGTGTGTGTGTGTGTGTGTGTGTGTGTGTGTGTGTGTGTTGAAGGAGTGGAGTGTAAAACAGAGGTTCAGAGGCATCACAGCACTACACAGGCAGGAGGAAGCAAAGGGCAACAGTTAGACAGTCGAGTAGCAGAGTAGTAGAGTAGAGTAGTCAGTGAGTAGAGTACAACAGAGTAGAGTAGACATGAGTAGAGTAGAGTAGGGTAAGGTAGTCATTGAGTAGAGTACAATAGAGTAGAGTAGAGATGAGTAGAGTAGAAGAGTTCAATAGTAGAGTAGGGTAGAGAGTAGAATAATTCAATAGTAGGGTAGAGCAAAATAGAGTAGAGTAGAGATGAGCAGAGTAGTAGAGTTCAGTAGTACAGTAGGGTAGTCAGTGAGTAGAGTAAAATAGAGTACAATAGAGTTGAGTAGAGATGAGCAGAGTTGTAGAGTTAAATAGTAGAGTAGGGTAGAGTAGAAGAATTCAATAGTAGAGTAGGGTAGTCAGTGAGTAGAGTACAATAGAGTAGAGATGGGTAGAGTAGAAGAATTCAATAGTAGAGTAGGGTAGAATAAAATAGAGTATAGTGAATGAGTAGAGTAGTAGAGTACAATAGAGTAGAGTAGAGATTAGCAGAGTAGTAGTGTTCAATAGTAGAGTAGGGCAGAGTAGAGTAGAGTAAAATAGAGTAGAGTACAGATGAGCAGAGTAGTAGAGTTCAGTAGTAGAGTAGGGTTGTCAGTGAGTAGATTACAATAGAGTAGAATACACATCAGTAGAGATGAGGAGAGATGAGTAGAGTAGAGATGAGTAGAGTAGAGATGAGTAGAGTAGAGTAGGGTAGAGATGAGTAGAGTAGAGTAGAGTAGAATAGAGTAGAGTAGAGGAGAGATGAGTAGAGTAGAGTAGAGTAGAGATGAGTAGAGTAGAGATGAGTAGAGTAGAGATGAGTAGAGTAGAGTAGGGTAGAGATGAGTAGAGTAGAGTAGAGTAGAATAGAGTAGAGAAGAGGAGAGATGAGTAGAGTAGAGTAGAGTAAAGATGAGTAGTGTAGAGTAGAATAGAGTAGAGTAGAGGAGAGATGAGTAGAGTAGAGTAGAGTAGAGTAGAGTAGAGTAGAGTAAAGATGAGTAGAGTAGAGTAGAATAGAGTAGAGTAGAGAGTAGAGTAGAGATGAGTAGAGTAGAGTAGAGTAGAATAGAGTAGAGTAGAGGAGAGATGAGTAGAGTAGGAGTAGAGTAGAGTAGAGTAAAGATGAGTAGTGTGAGAGTAGAATAGAGTAGAGTAGAGGTAGAGTAGAGTAGAGATAGAGTAGAGTAGAGTAGGAGTAGAGATAGAGTAGAGAGTAGAGTAGAGTAGAATAGAGTAGAGTAGAGGAGAGATGAGTAGAGTAGAGTAAAGATGAGTAGTGTAGAGTAGAATAGAGTAGAGTAGGAGTAGAGTAGAGATGAGTAGAGTAGAGTAGAGTAGAGTACAGGTAGAGTAGAGATGAGTAGAGTAGAGTAGAGTAGGGTAGAGTAGAGTAGAGTAGAATAGAGTAGAGTAGAGGAGAGATGAGTAGAGTAGAGTAGAGTAGAGTAAAGATGAGTAGTGTAGAGTAGAATAGAGTAGAGTAGAGTAGAGATGAGTAGAGTAGAGTAGGGTAGAGATGAGTAGAGTAGAGTAGAATAGAGTAGAGTAGAGTAGAGATGAGTAGAGTAGAGTAGAGTAGAGATGAGTAGAGTAGAGATGAGTAGAGTAGAGTGGAGAAGAGATAAGAGGTGAGAAGAGGAGGCTACAACAGCTGGAGAAGGAGTAGGAAGAGGAGGAGGAATAGGAGGAGGAAGAGGAAGAGTAGGAAAAGAATGAGGAGGAAGAGGAGAAGGATGAGGAGGAGGAAAAGGGAAGAGGAAGAGGAGGAGGATGAGAAGGAAGAGGGTCGTCTGTAAAGAGGGAATCGGCCAGGGAGCAGGACTGTCACCATGACTAGAGGACTCACATGGGCCTCACACACTGGTCTTACTGCTACTGTGTGTGTGTGTGTGTGTGTGTGTCTGTGTGTGTGCAGTAATCTTCAGATGATCCCTACAAAGCGAATGGAATGCTCATTTATGTGGATGATACAAAGAAGCAGTGTGCGTTGAAGGGGCGGGGTTTTTCTCTCTGTATCTAAACATTGCTAAGAGCATCCTGACTGGAATGAAGAAGTGAGGGTTATGTAACCTAGGTGACTGACAAAAAGTAGACTAGTCCAGAGCCCGTTTACGGCGAGCCATGGTACTCCTATTAACGCCATTCAACCTGCAATTCCAATTGCAAATCCGCTAGGGGGCGATCGCGAGCCAGTGGAAACTGAGTGGAAAATCAATGGGCACCTATGAGGTATAGGGCTAAATGTATAATTTTCACATATTTAGGGACAACATATCACAGATTGCATTTTATTTTAAGCAACTTTGACATGAATTTCAATCAAAATGAAATATATTTAATACATATGACCATTACGTTTTTCATATTTGAGCTGTTTTTTCC
>JAODXP020001858.1:12500-15000 GCA_027497455.2 Sardinella longiceps | reverse complement strand
TGTAAATTGAGGCCGCACACGCGCGCACACACACACACACACACACACACACACACACACACACACACACACACACACACACACACACACACACACACACACGAAAGGTCCAGCCTGGCTGCTCCTCTGATGATCATGAGTTTCTTCCAGCAATGTCACACATTCCCATGGGACAGGAAGTCATGGAGAGTTAAACACACACACACACACACACACACACACACACACACACACACACACACACACACACACACACACACACACACGTTCCCATGGGACAGGAAGTCATGGAGGGTTTAACATCTATATCAACAACAAACACACGCACACAAACACACACATACACTAATACAAATACATGTTAAAGTGTATATTATACACACACACATTAATATACAGTAGATACGTGCTATGTAAATACATGCACACACCAACACGCACACACTAATATAGATACATGCTATGTAACTACACATACACACACACACACACACATACACACACACACACACACACACACACACTAGACTGACAGATGTATTTGTATTTGTGCTACTGCTGTTTATATGGATTAACCTTGAAGACAAATGGCTCTGAGACCTATAGAACATGCACTATAATCCGTGTGTGTGTGTGTGTGTGTGTGTGTGTGTGTGTGTGTGTGAGTGTTAGTGGCATTTGGATGGTGGGGCATCGAGATTGTATGTGTGTGTATATGTGTGGAGATGGATTAGGCCTATGGGGTGGGTGCGTGTGCGTGCGTGTGTGTGTGTGTGTGCGCGTGTGCGTATGTGTGTTCATAGATGTTGAAGTCTGGATGGAGATGGATTAGGCCTATGGGTGTGTGTGTGTGTGCGTACACGTGTGTGTGTGTGTGTGTGTGTGTGTGTGCTGGCCTGGTTCGGCCATATCCCCATTTTGTAGTCAGCTGTGACCCTGCATCCACTGTGTTTCTGTGTGTGTGTGTGTGTGTGTGTGTGTGTGTGTGTGTGTGTGTGTGTGTGTGTGTGTGTGTGTGTGTGTGTGTGTGTGTGTGTTTGTTTGTTTGTTTGTTTGTTTCTGTCTGTTTGCTTGTGTGGATTTGTTTAAATGAGTGTGTGTGTGTGTGTGTGTGTGTGTGTGTGTGTGTGTTTGTTTGTTTGTTTGTTTGTTTGTTTCTGTCTGTTTGCTTGTGTGGATTTGTTTAAATGAGTGTGTGTGTGTGTGTGTGTGTGTGTGTGTGTGTGTGTGTGTGTGTGTGTGTGTGTGGGAAGACTGAGGTACACAGAGTGGTTGGTTTAAATATGCTAAAGCTAAAGCAGCTTTTTAGCGACCCCAGTCTGTTACATCCATCTGTGAGTGAACACACACATGCTCACACACACACACTCTCAGTCACTCACACACACAGACACACACACACACTCTCAGTCACTCACACACACAGACACACACACACATGCTCAGTCACTCACACACACACACACACACACATGCTCACACACACACACTCTCAGTCACTCACACACACAGACACACACACACATGCTCACACACACGCACTCTCAGTCACTCACACACACAGACACACACACACATGCTCACACACACACACTCTCAGTCACTCACACACACAGACAGACACACACACACATGCTCACACACTCACACTCTCAGTCACTCACACACACACACACACACACACACACATGCTCACACACACACACTCTCAGTCACTCACACACACAGACACACACACACATGCTCACACACACACACTCTCAGTCACTCACACACACAGACACACACACACATGCTCACACACACACACTCTCAGTCACTCACACACACAGACAGACACACACACACATGCTCACACACACACACTCTCAGTCACTCACACACACAGACACACACACACATGCTCACACACACACACACACACACACACACACACACATATATACACACACACACACACACACACACACACACACACACACACACACACACACACACACACACACACACACACACTCACTAACACACACATACTCTTAGACAGACACACTCACTCACTTTCATCTCTCTCTCTCTCTCTCTCTCTCTCTCTCTCTCTCTCTCTCTCTCTCTCTCTCTCTCTCTCTCTCTCTCTCTCTGTCTGTCTAAACATTAGTTAAGAGCAGTGGTGGGCAATTATTTTGGCTGAAGGGCCACATTGGGTTTTAAATGTTGAGTAACGGGCCGGATGGGTGTTAGCGGTCAACTGGTTGATGGGGGTTGATGCCGGTATTATGGCAAGTCTCAATTCAGCTGGGCTACTAGTTTAACATGCAGGGCCTATAAACAGGCCTATAAACTAAGTCACCTTGGCTAAATGAGAAACTAGAAAAGCTCTCAGAGAGCGCAGACCTCCGCCAAGACAATGTGGTCACAGATGGTGTTCTGGATCACCGATCACCACCAAAATCGAATCAGTTCTTACTTGTCCCAATACACACGTCCGTAAATTTGATCCAAA
>JAODXP020001858.1:0-5000 GCA_027497455.2 Sardinella longiceps | reverse complement strand
CAGACGCCCTTTTTTCCCAGGCTCCTTTGCTCCCCACCATTACTCACTGTCCACACCGGCGCTAACACACACACTCACACACACACACACACACACACACACACACACACACACCTGCAGGGCCGGCGGTGCCTGTGCTGACAGGCCAGACATGTTAAGTAGAGTAGAGAGCCCTGGGCTGAGAGCAGAGAGGCCACTGCAGCACCAGCCAGCAGACACAAGTACCAGGGGACGCTAACGCTAATATGCTAATGCTACCTCACTACCACCTCACTATGGCACAGGGGACGCTAACGATAATATGCTAATGCTACTGCTACCTCACTACCACCTCACTATGGCACAGGGGACGCTAACGCTAATATGCTTATGCTACAACACTACCTCCTCACTATGGCACAGGGGACGCTAACGCTTATGTGCTAATGCTACCTCACTACCACCTCACTATGGCACAGGGGACGCTAACGCTAATATGCTAATGCTACTGCTACCTCACTACCACCTCACTATGGCACAGGGGACATTAACGTTAATATGCTAATGCTACAACACTACCACCTCACTATGGCACAGGGGACGTTAATGCTAATATGCTAATGCTACAACACTACCACCTCACTATGGCACAGGGGACGCTAACATTAATAGGCTAATACTACTTCACTCTTGCACAGGGGACATTAGCGCTAATATGCTATTATTACCTCACTATGGCACAGGGGACGCTAATGCTAATATGGTAATGCTACCTCACTATGGCACAGGGGACGTTATTGCTAATATGCTATTACCACATCACTATGGCACAGGGGACGGTAACGTTAATATGCTACCACACTATGGATGGCTACGTGAATGCTAAAACCTGGCTAGCAGGGGACAGTAGAACAACATCAATGCCAACACGAGGCTAGCAGGGGACAGTAGAGCTATACTAATGCTAGCACTGGGTTAGCAGGGGACAGAAGAGCTACACTAATGCTAACACTCGGTTAGTAAGGGACGCTAGAATCACGCTAATGCCAACAATATCACCTCACCCCAGGCTAGCAAGGAACACTACATTCAGCTACACTAGCAATCAAAATGGCCCAGTGGTGCTGAGTTTGCAGACATGAGACACCAAATGCTCCCCCTCAGAAGGCTAATGCAGACACATTAATATTGTGGGCGCTAGTTTGATCTGATCCACATGCTAATGGCTAATGCTAACAGACTCTGGGCCTATGAGTTGGAATGATGTAGTACCCCTCACCCTGGCATAGGGGGCAGCAGAGGTGTACATCAGCCCTGATACTCTATACTTTATCTGTGCCGGTGCTCTCAGGGTCTGCTGTGTGTGTGTGTGTGTGTGTGTGTGTGTGTGTGTGTGTGGTGTTGAAATGGAGGCGTGTTAATTGGTATTGAGTGTTGTGTGAGTAGAGGGGGAAGGGGCGGCTCCCTCACGCTTAACACATGGATATTAATCACCTCCATTCCACACACACACACACACACACACACACACACACACACACCACAGCAATACATCACCCTGAGCTGACAACACACACACACACACACACACACACACACACACACACACACACGTGTGCATGACACGAGAGAAACTACATGGGGGATAAACTTGTTCTCTCCCTCCATCTCCACCACACACACACACACACACACACACACACAACCACACAGCACACATTAGGCACAAAGAATTGTTCACGGGCCATGCTGTCTTTATGGTGGGGTGTGTGTGTGTGTGTGTGTGTGTGTGTGTGTGTGTGTGTGTGTGTGTGTGTGTGTGTGTGTGTGTGTTGCATAAAGGCTTCTGCCTGCAGAGTTGTGTACACGTGCAAATAAAGAAAGCAAAGCAGGTGTGAAATCAACCTGAATTCAGTTCATCACTCTGAGGAAAAGAGGACGAGGTCAAGAAAGAGAGACCAGAGAAGAAAGAAGAGAGGAGGAGAGAAAGAAAGGAGAGAAAGAAGCAAAAGTAATGGAGAGAATAGAAGCAAAAGTAATGGAGAGTATAGAAGGAAAAGTAATGGAGAGTATAGAAGGAAAAGTAATGGAGAGAATAGAAGGAAAAGTAATGGAGAGTATAGAAGGAAAAGTAATGGAGAGAATAGAAGCAAAAGTAATGGAGAGTATAGAAGCAAAAGTAATGGAGAGAATAGAAGCAAAAGTAATGGAGAGTATAGAAGGAAAAGGAGAGATAGAGGCGAAAAAAATAGAATAGAGGCGAAAGAAAAAAGATAGAAGCAAAAGAAAAGAAAATAGAATCAAAATGAGAGATAGAGGCAAAAGAAAAGAAGAGATAGAAGCGAAAGAAAAGGAGACATAGAAGCGAAAGAAAAGGAGAGATAGAGGCAAAAGAAAAGAAGAGATGGAAGCGAAAGAAAAGGAGAGATAGAAGCGAAAGAAAAGGAGACATAGAAGCGAAAGAAAAGGAGAGATAGAAGCGAAAGGAGAGATGGAAGCAAAAGAAAAGGAGGGATAGAAGCGAAAGAAAACATCATGACGTAGCAGGTTCATGCTAGTTAGGTCTTTGATGAATTAGCCAATCATGATGCAGGTCCTTGTCCTTGTGCGGTGACCTCCAACACCACTCCTCTCTGACCTTGACCCTTGACCTCTAACCACTCCTCTGTGACCTTGACCCTTGACCTCTAACATTGCTATCCTGTGTCTTTGACCTCTAAAGGCTAATTCAGACTGAAGATCCGTGACGAGATGAAACGGTTTTAGAGAGGAGTTGCGACGGTGTGAATGAATCGTCGCAGGTTGTTGCAAGTGAAGTTGCAAGCCGTCGCAAGATTTTTTAACATGTCAAATCACAGTTTTGGAGTTTTAGAATGTTGCTGGTTTTTAGAACATCGCAGATCTTTGGTCTGTAGCCACCTTTACACCCTTACACTATTCTCCTGTGTCATTGACCTCTAACACTGCCTTACACTATTCTCCTGTGTCATTGACCTCTAACACTGCCTTACACTATTCTCCTGTGTCATTGACCTCTAACACTGCCTTACACTATTCTCCTGTGTCATTGACCTCTAACACTGCTTTACACTATTCTCCTGTGTCATTGACCTCTAACACTGCTTTACACTATTCTCCTGTGTCATTGACCTCTAACACTGCCTTACACTATTCTCCTGTGTCATTGACCTCTAACACTGCTTTACACTATTCTCCTGTGTCATTGACCTCTAACACTGCTTTACACTATTCTCCTGTGTCATTGACCTCTAACACTGCTCTCTCTCAGAGGCAGTGGAAGATGCATTACAAAAATAAAGGCAAAAAACAGTGAATAATAGAAAATAAAATTACGTACAAATAATTGAGGGGAAAAAAAGTTATTCAGGTAGAGGATAAATGCAGAATACGAGACCAAAGAGTGGAACTATACATGATAAACGTGTGTGTGTGTGTGTGTGTGTGTGTGTGTGTGCCTCTAATGAGAGCTTAGGGACCAGTCAGCCCATCCCATCACACACACACACACACACACACACACACACACACACACACACACACACACACACACACTCATACCTGTAATGAGTGTGTAGAGGCGTGTGGGTGGTCCCCAGGCAAGTGTGTGTGTGTGTGTGTGTGTGTGTGTGCGATAAATACGAATGTGTCGTGATCAATCAACAGAGCCTAATTGCTTAAGAGCTCTCCATCTGAGAGGCAAGACACTCCCTGATTAGTGTGTGTGTGTGTGTGTGTGTGTGTGTGTGTGTGTGTCTCCAGGTCTTGTGCTTCCTCTTAGAGAGCCCATTCACTGGAGGGCCCTAATAAGAGTGTGTGTGTGTGTGTGTGTGGGAGAGAGATCTAATAGGAGTGGATGGCCTATTTAATGGTTCATCATCACTCAACACACTGCTTGTTCACGGGACAAGAATCCCTTAAAACCAGGTTAATTTAGATCTTAACCCAGCAGAATATCCACACACACACACACACACACACACACACACACACACACACACACACACACACACACACACACACACACACACACACCATTTTAGTTTACATCCATGTGCACAGCCCTGTTAAGCGAGAAAAGCACATCTAGGGAGTCCCTGAAATGGGTTCTCATGACAGATAAACCCATCACACACACACACACACACACACACACACACACACACACACACACACAGTGTGTGTCAGGAGTACAGGAGTGTGTGATTCCTCTGCTGGTCTGACGATATCACATTCAGCATGCAGTTTCTTTGCCTTTGCCCTGGTCTACTCTCTTCCAAGAGCACATTCTACTGTGTGTGTGTGTGTGTGTGTGTGTGTGTGTGTGTGTGTGTGTGTGTGTGTGTGTGTGTGTGTGTGTGTGTGTGTGTGTGTGTTTATATGCGTGTGTGTGTGTGTGTGTGTGAGAAAGGCAGAGAGAGAGATGGAGTTTGTGGGTGCGAGCATGAAAGAGGGAGAAAGAGACTTGTGTGTGTGTGTGTGTGTGTGTGTGTGTGTGTGTGTGTGTATGCTTGAAAGAGAGAGAGAGATGGAGCTTGTGTGTGTATATTACTGGAGGAACTTCATCATCCCTTGTCGTTCTTGTTAAGATTCAGGTGTGTGTGTGTGTGTGTGTGTGTGTGTGTGTGTGTGTGTGTGTGACGTTCTCGTTAAGATTCGGAACATGTTTTGTCCGGCCCCGAGCTTTGTCCTTCACTGTTGGAGACTAACCTCCGCATCTGTCCAGTGGAGAGAACACACACACACACACACACACACACACACACACACACACACACACACACACACACACACACACATATTCTCTCACCTCCTCCTGTGCATCTGTCCAGTGGACACTCACAAGCACACACACACACACACATACATATATATTGTTGCATCAGGCAGCTTGCGGTCAGTGATTTGCTAACTGTTTTAAGATCGCGCGCGCGCACACACACACACACACACACACACACACACACACACACACACACACACACACACACACACACACACAC
>JAODXP020001857.1:0-26568 GCA_027497455.2 Sardinella longiceps | reverse complement strand
GGTTGTAAATGCACTTCCGCCGTCCAAGACGATAGATCACGTGGTAACGATGACGTCACGTGATCTCGCGCTCAAGTGCTGGACGGCAAAAGAAAAGGATTTTCCATTGGACAGCTAGCGCAGCACTGAGCAAAATTGTATTTTACCACAGTAATATTCGGTAGAGAAAGAAAAATGGTTATCTCCTGTTGTGCTGACGGCTGCACAAACAGACAAGGCTACAAGCCAGGAGTTTCTTTTTACAGGATCCCCGAAAATCCAGAGAGAAGGCTGAGGTGGATTGCGGCTATCAATCGCAAAGATTGGCAGGCGTCCAGCTACTCAAGGCTATGCAGTGAGCATTTTTTATATGGTAAGTTTTTTATTTACATCTTATTTAGGCTAGATATTTATGGTATCACTTGACAAACGTTAAGTCCGGAAACTGTTTTTTATTTTTATTTTATTCAGTTTAGTATCGGGAATAAGATAAACCACAGACTACTAGTACATGGTTGAAGCTAACGTAAAGCTAACGTTAACGCAGGCTATGTCCACTGAGATCTATGGTTCAATCTAACCATAACCATCAATTTAACGCTGTCTGTCTGAGGGGTATTATCCTAATTCTAATTTTAAACAGACCAACAGATTTGTTGTATCACATGAAATGTCTGCATTAGTCTTGTATGCAGGATAACGTTAATGTGTGTCAACAGTGTCAACATTGCCTGATTCAGTCATTGTGCCATCCCATGTCGACATTTATGAACGAATTATTATTTTTCTGTGGTGGTGCTGATTAGATTGACAAGACCCCTTTTATGCGGAGATATTTACCCGAGGTTGTCCAAGTCTTTCCTCATAGCTCAAAATATTAGGCTATGTCTAAATGGCAGGCATGTTAGTAGGCCCTGTTGACGGTGTAAATTCAATGCAATGCGCGCCTTGTTTTTATGAATGAAAACAGCTGATTTTGAGTACGTGGGCTTGATAGGGGTAATAATATTTATTTGGTCTTAGCCTGATGAATTGGTTCTTGTTTGAAATGAACCTAATAAATATAACCATAATATGATGATAACTCATTCTGGATCCAACAGACAGTGACAGACTTTCTCTAATCTTTCTCCAGGCAGGAAGAGCGATGATCCACTCTCCCCTAACTATGTTCCCACGGTCTTTACTCACACTAAGTCACCAGTGAAGAGGAAAGCTCTCGGATACCTTGGGAAATTTCAACTCCGAGAAAACTTGAAGAAGAAGAGAGAGGAAGAATCAAGATCTGAAGCAGCAGCTGTTGCTGAGGATGTAACAGAGTGTGAAGACCCATCAGAAGTCATCAGCAATGTGTGTGATGCAGCATGTCGGACAGACCTGTCATTAGAGGACATCTCTACACTGCTGGTTGATTGCCAGCAGTTGCGCAAGGAAAACATCGAGCTGAAAGAGAAGTGTGCGTCTGCAGATCTCTTTGACGAGGACACTTTCAAATCTGATGAGAAGGTGAAAGCCATAACTGGTCTCCCAAATTTGATGGTGTTAATGGCAGTGTTTAATCTGATAAAACCATGTCTCAAAGACAAACCACAATTGACCTGTTTCCAGCAATTAGTATTGACTTTAATGAGACTGAAAATTAACTTGCCAATTCAGTTTTTGTCTGATCTGGTTGGGGTACACAACTCTACTGTTTCAAGGGTGTTTACAAATGTAATTGGTCACCTGAATGAGCGATTAGTGCCTGTGTCTGTTGTGTGGCCTTTGCGAGAGCACGTACAAGTCTCCTTACCGATGTGTTTTCGTAAAAGCTTTAAGAAATGCATGGCAATTATCGACTGTTTCGAGATCTTCACCGACAAACCAAAGGATCTGAAAGCTAGAGCACAGACGTACTCCCAGTACAAGTCACACAACACCATGAAATACCTAATTGGCATTACACCACAGGGAGTGATTTCGTTCATCTCTAAGGGCTGGGGTGGCCGGACAACAGACCCTCACATAACTGCCAACAGTGGGTTCCTGGACAATCTACTACCTGGAGACTTGGTCCTGGCTGACAGAGGCTTTACCATTCAAGATCAGGTTGGACTATACTGTGCAAGAGTAGAAACGCCGGCATTCACACGTGGCAAAAAACAACTGAGTGCATTTGAAATAGAAGACACCAGGAGACTAGCAGCAGTCCGCATACATGTGGAGAGAGTAATTGGACTTACTAGATCTAAATACAGAATGTTGCAAGGGCCTGTGCCAATAACTCTGCTTCAAACCTCTGAAGACGGCTACACCACTCTGGACAAAATTGTAAGAGTAGCTTGTGCATTAACGAATCTCTGTCCCTCAGTGGTACCTCTTGATTAGTCATTGAAACATGAACACATAACTGTATATTTCTTGTGATGTACAATGTAGTACTGTAGTAATCAATTTATTCAAAGTTATAAAACATTTATTTTGCGCATACAAGTACATTTGTTTTCATGTACAGAGAAGTGATGTTGGGGAAGGAAGGAGGGATATACGGAGGGGGTTGACAATTTCATATAATTAAACTTTTGTATGTCTATTAAAACAACAATTAATTTATTCTCTTTGTTTGTGTGCTTTGTAAGCCTACCACACATATTTCTTGGCCATTTTTATATTTTTGGGCAAGTATGTTTCTTGGCCAACAACTCGAGCAGAATCCCCAACCTAAAAGGCCTCTACCTTCTCCAAGGCGTTGGTTCCCAAACATGTAGGCTATCTGTTGCAAACCAGCGCGTTGTCCTTATCCAACCAAGTAGACTAGTACATTCGGCATATCATAATGAATGAATGAATTGAATGAATGAATGAATGTATTAAAACAAGATAAAATAAATAAGACAGCATTTTATTAATCCCAAAGGGAATTAAAGTACCCTGGAGCACCATAACAAAATACACATACTGTATAATAAAACAAACAAACAATTGTCCTGTCAAGGTCGTCCAGTAATGCACACCTCAACAAGCAAAGGCAAACATAGGCTTACAAGAGGTAGCTAGTAAAACAAGCCTCTGGTACAATAACAATGTGCAGCGGGCAAAAATAAGGCCATCCTTAGAAATATGTTTATTTGCTATAACATCAAAATCAGAAAAAAATGGGTCGGTAGGTCGGTAGATATTGTTTTAATTTGTTTTTTAGTCAACAATCATGTTTTGCGGGGGAAAAATAGTTCACTCGGTTGTTTTACAATATTACAATATTATGGCCAGCAAGACGGCTGAAAAGGCTGTGGAAAAAAAAAAAATCGTGTCGGGCCAATTTGACTGAGTCTGTCGGGTTACAGCAAACAAGAATAATTTTAAGGATGGCCTTACAATGTGCAGGGGGCCCGCAGTACAAAGGTGCCATTTTCAGTGGCAGTGCAAGTAATTTTCAGTGCAGACTACTTGTAACAAATGCAGGGTAAAGCTGTTTCTCAGTATAATGAAATAACCCAATTAATACACAATAAAACAAGGTAGGTATCTATAAGGCAAAATGTGAGATGGGTGGATCGGGGCTGGGGTAATACAGCCAGTAGAGAAAACCAGTTCAACCTACAGTACATTGTAAGTGTACAGAGGATTCAAGCTTTGCTTACTTTGCTGGAAGTGTACAGGACTAACTGCCAGATCATATGTCTTGGTCCAATTTCTTTATATCTATATGTCAAATGACTACATATGTAGTATGATCATTGTTATAATCAATAAATTTGCTGTCGCATTAACGCCTACTTTTTTTTTTTTTACCTTATTTTACAATCTAACACTCAGTTGTTGCACTAGTCTGAATGACTTAGCTAAAAACGAATCAAAGTGATCCAGAGTTGGACATCCACTGACCCTGGCGTTAACGGAACAACCAAACATTCTCAGAAACAGAGTGAAAACACAGAATAGAACATGTATGAACACAAGAGAAAACACAGAACATGTACAGTATAAACACAACAACAACATACACTATTTACAAACAGCAATCTCCTCAGTCCTCGAGACCGTCCACAACAGAAACAAAATGTTCAAAGTTCCTATAAACCCTATTATCCAGCCCCTGGGAAGGTGAAATATTTTTATCCGGACAGAACGTCTTCTTTTTGTGTTTCAAATGACCCTGGATAAGCTGTCCGCAGGCCTTGCAGGTAGGTGGGTGTTTGATCCGCGATTGTTTCGCCCTCAGCTCTGCAGGGCGGCCCACCTGCTTCCTTTTGTAGATCGTGGATCGAGACCAGGATGCCTGAGGAAGCATAGGTGGTGGAGCCCGAATGGAACCAGACCCAGACCCAGACTCAGGCCCAGGTGGAGGTGGGGCAGCTGAACTGGGCAGCAGTGGGGGCAGTGCTGGACGACTATGATGCTGGGGCTGCATAGAGGTTAGGGGCCTGGTGATGGTGGTGGTGGTATCGGGGGTCTTAGGCTGAACAGAGGCTGTTGTAGGGACATGCTTGGTGATGGTGGTGGTGGTGGCGATACCGGTGGCATTGGGCTGCACAGGGGATACCAAAACAAGTGGTGCAGAAGAGGAAGCAATAGACTGCAATACTGCTGTAGGCACAGGCCTGGTGATGGTGGTGAGATCGAGGACTTAGGCTGCACTAAGGGGACCATAACAAGCTGTACGGTGGAGGAGCAGCAGCAGACTGTATAGGCCTGGTGATGGTGGAGATGGTGGTGTTATCAGATGTCGTAGGCTGCGCCAAAACCACCATAGCAGGCTGGACGGAGGAGAGTGCAGCACCAGTTTGCAAGACTGCTGAAGGCTTGTTGGTGGTGAGGGTGAAGGTGGCCGTATCGGTGGTCCTCCTTGACTGCAGGGTCAGTAGTGGTGAGTTGGGCAGCGGAGGAGAAGACTTTGATGCTGCCGGAGGCACAGACCTAGGGATGGTGGCAAGAGAGGTGGAGGTGGCAGGGGTCCTCTTCGCCTGTGAGAAGAAGAGAGAGTTCATATGTTGAAACATCAAACCTGTCTATTGGACTACAGATGGAAATAAGCTTCTGGGTTATGTACTTATATGCATGTATGGAATTTGTCATGTTCATTGATGTGTATTGTCCAGAAAATAAATAAAACAAACAAACACACATACAAGCAAACACCTTTTAATGTATTTTGTATACTCACCAAAGCTGGTGGCTGGACGACGGCAGTGGTGGTTTCGCTGCAGATGAGTGTGATACGGGAGACATCTATTTTATCCACCGACGGTTTCTCATCCGACAGGTAAGCCTCGTCCACGTCTGAGTCATCCTCTTCCTCCTCAGCATCCTCCTCCTCTTCCTCGTCTAATATATCGCCTGTGAGACCTACGAGGGAGAAGACGCTGGACTCCCCGGTTCTCTCTCTGAGGAGATACTCCAACCCAAGTAGCTCATCATCACACTGGACCCCTGCTGGACAGCAGCGGAATTGCGTAGAACTGACCTTCCTGTCCGCAGGTTCCTCAGAAAGCACCGGCTCAGAGCAACGTTGGTGGGTGGTGGGGCGGTCTGTCGTTAATGGCGACGATAGTGGTGGAACGGAGTGTTGCGGTTGCTCCTCGCTGCCAAACAAGAACTCAGAAGTCCTGTCGGCATTCCAGCGTGCTATGCCGCCTAGCAGGTGAACCTGATAGGGTTGCGCTGCACACTGGGAACCTGTACACCACAACAACAAGAAGAAGAGTCTTGTATGAGAGATGGGCAGAGCATTGGAGCAAGGGGCTGGAATTCACATACACACACACACATACCGTTACTTATCATTACCTCCGCCAAGGAGGTTATGTTTTGCTTGGCGTGTGTTTGTGTGTGAGTCTGTGAGTGTGACTGTGAGCAAGTACTGCACGGATTTGGATCAAATTTTCGGACAATGTGTGTATTGGGACAAGTAAGAACTGATTCGATTTTGGTGGTGATCAGTGATCCAGAACACCATCTGTGACCACATTTTCTTGGCGGAGGTCGGCGCTCTCTGAGCGCTTTTCTAGTTTCATATTCACTTGTTTTAAACAAGGCATACAGTCATTTCCCTGGATATAAACTGAACAGTGTATTCTCCTTATTCCATGGGTAGCAATGTGCAGGGGGCAAACAGTACAAACAGTGACGTTTCTAGTGGCAGTGCAAGTAATTTATCAGTGCAGACAACTTACTGTATGCCTCATCATGATATTCTTTTTTGTAATTCTTGTTTTTGTCTTTCTGTGATTCTCAGTCAGCTCACCTGGAATCATACAGTGCAGTGAGCGGTGGAATCGCTCCAGGCTGATGCGCTCCCGCAGACACGTGTAGAAGGGGACGTCCACGCCGTTGATGCTGGTGTAGCCGCTGACCTGATACAAGGACACACCTGGGGGATCCTGGAGGCACTCCAAGTGTCGCTGCTGGCGGGCCCACAACTCATCAATGGTGACTGTACAAGGACACCAGGATACAAGGAAGTTTATTTGTTTCATACAAGGACACAAGGGTATAAAAGCACACAAGGACACAAGTATACAAGGACATAAGGGTGCAAGGATTTAAGGACTCAACTACAAGGACACAAGTATACAAGAGGACACAAGGGTGCAAGGATTTAAGGACTCAACTACAAGGAAGTTTATTTGTCACATTCTTATGCAGTGAAAGCAGTGAAAACAATTATGTCACAATATTTTGTGCATTAATGTGTACACAACATACACGATCAACACACAATCATATTTGGTGAGTTTTGGTCATGTATATATAAAAAGTAGTGCTGTCAAACGATTAAAAAATTTAATCTGATTAATCACAAAAAATTTCAATGATTAATCGTGATTAAAAAAAAAGCTAAAAGAATGCACCCCCTCTGTGGTAAAGGCAAAGGGAAATAAACTATGTAAGATTTGAGTTGTGTGTGTGTGTGTGTGTGTTTATATGTGTGTGAGGTGAGTAATTTCATACCAGAGGACTTGAAGAGGCTCACGCCGTTCTCATCCAGCCCAGACGGTCCCTTCATCTCCTCGAGCGCCAGCTGGACGAGTCTGAGCGTCTCCTTGACCCCGCGGGTGACCCGTCTAACGTGACGCCTCAGCTGCTCTCCTGAGACATAGCGCTGGACCACATCCTCATCAGACAGTGTCTCCATAGCGACCGCATCCCCGGCCCTCACCGCCGCAATGAGAAGATCGAGATCCTGCCGTTCATACTCCAGAACCGCCTCGGTCAGTGCAGACTCGAAGGTGGCGCATTTGGAGTGGGTATTCGTGCGGAGAGCGTCATCAAAGCGACGGATCCAATCAGAGATGTCCAGCCTCACCACCATCCCGCTGTCATTTACCCACGGTTGGAAGAGGGTCTCGATAGCCGTTTCCGGACCCTGGATGCCACAGCATCCCCAGTCGACGTAAAGGATCCGTGGAGCAGGCTTTTCAGCACGCCGGAAGCGCTCCATGAGCCCCTGACACATCGCCCGCAGTTTCTCAACCGACTCCACCTCCTCGCAGGTGAGGACGAAGGTGACAATTTGGGAGAGCTCGTTAGTGATGCAGGTGAACCACTTGGCCGAGTCCCCTCCCTCCAATGATGCAGTCTTCGCCATCTAAAATCCAAAGAAACATACACATTCACAAAATTAATACATTTACATCTATGCATGTAGCAGACACTTTTATCCAAAGCGACTGACAAAACCCTAGGTATAACTAGAAAAGCACTCTGAGAACGCAGAACTCCACTAAGGCAAATTGGTCTAACACACAGACAGACATGCCAGCGAAAACAAGACCTCCTTGGCAGAGGTTACATTTGCATTTATGCAAGTAGCAGACCTCTTGGCACCTCACAATTTGTGTGCTTCAAATTAGTATTATTTGAAAGAAAGTGAATTTAGACATGTTTTAAATGTTATTACCCATTTTTTTCAAGTCAGAAAGGGGCATAAATCCAATGCATTTCAATGATAGAATGTTCAGTTTACTACCATGGAATGTTGGAATGTTCAGGTGTGAAACAAGTCCATAGTGTAGGCCTAGTATGTAAGAAAAAGCACACATTGGTTAAAAAACTTGCCATCTTGGAGGAGTCCATTTTCAGCACAGATCCGAAGGTGGAGAGGATCCGACTCCTGCAGTCCTGCACTCTTCCCGCCTCGCCCAATAGAAACGCACGACGCAGCAGCCGTGCGCACGGAACCTCCCTCAGAGGAGGAAGAGGATTCCGGAACTCTCCGTCTCCCAGCGCAGACAAAACATTCCGGGGCTGCTGCTGCTGCTTGGAGGCCCTAAGCTGCAGCACTGTGGTGTACAGGTCCCACCTGTCAGGGTTTATAATACAGCAATCCTTCAGTTAAATTTACTATTATTTACCTTTTTTTACTATTTAATTCAATTCAATTTAATTAAATTTTAGCGCTCAAATACAATACATTAACTCATGGATCTTCAACTTCAGCACATGTTGTTTGCGATTTCAAGTTGGTAGAACAAACAACTGTGTAGTTAAAGTAAGTAGTGTTTACTTCCTGGCAACTTGAAAAATAAAGTTATGCACTCTAACTTGAAAAAAAAATCAGTGAAATTGGGGTTGACTTCGAATTTTCTGCGAAGTTCTGCTAACTTTTCTTTTTTTTACAGTGCACCAAGACACCTTGGCGGCCGTTATCCCTTATGTTACATTCAGAAAAGAAGACAGTCCCACCTGTGCTTGTATTTCTCCAGGTGGTTCTCCTGAAGTCGGCGCCACACTCTGTCCACGTCGGACTCAATATTGGTGTTGCCCTGCGTCCAGTTCCGGAGGAGGTCCAGGACGCCTTTATCGACTCCGCACCTGGCGGTGAGCACGGCGGGGAACATCGAGCGGTGAGCCGGGTTTAGCTGGCGTAGAATGGCGTCGTCCCATGCCAACCATCGCCCCGTGTGTCTGCCAAGGTCATCATCCTCGCTCTCGTTCTCATGATCACCGCTATGGTGTGCCTCCTCGAGACAGGGGCCGCAGCTCAGCACCTCTGTTAACATGGTGTACCAGCCCGTCAGGTCACAGATAGAGAGAACCTACGGCACACAGCAGAGGGAGAGTGAGAGAGTTTGTGTGTGTGTGTGTGTGTGAGAGAGAGAGAGAGAAAGAGTGTAAATGTGTATTTGTGTGTATGTGTGTGTGTGTGTGTGTGTGTGTGTGTGTGTGTGTGTGTGTGTATGAGTATGAGAGAGAGAGAGAGAGAGAGAGAGGGAGTGTGAGTGAGTGTGTGTGTGTGTGTGTGTGTGTGTGTGTGTGTGTGTGTGTGTAAGTGTGTGTTTGTGTGAGTTGGGGTTTAAGAGTGTGGGTTGCCAGACTAGATAAACAAGACCAAAACGTTGTACTGTAACTCCAGGTAAGCTGCTGAATAACCCATTGTCAGCACCAAGGTGGTGTAGGCCTATCCCTTTCAGAAACGGCGCTGTACCTGACTGTGGTATCCAGACGTGGAGAGGTGGGTGTGGCCTCCTGCACCAGCACACGCGTCTCCACGGGGACACTTCAAAGCGCAGCCCCACAACCCTACAGGACGCCAAAAGAACACACGGCTTCGGAAGAACGTCTCCGGCATCGGAACGCCACTGCCACCATCACCACGGTTACCGAGATTGTAAGGAGGTTCGGGGGGATGGAACCACATCCGGTCCGACTTTAGAACTCTGCGTTTTCTAATTTCCCCCGTGACGGCGTCCCTGTAGGTCTGGAGTGGCGTGAAGAGTCCGCTCTCGCAGTCGTCTCTCAGCCAGGGGACGTCTGCAGCGGGGATGCCATTGGGTTCCTCCCAAGCCTTAACCCAGCCTTCTAGCGCCACCTGCAGGACAGACAACAGCACATATTGTGAAAGGATTCGAGGAAGCCAATACTTTGCCCAAGCCTGACAAGCCAAACTATCATATAAAAATGTATAGTCTGGCCACGAGTGATTCAAACAGCGCTAAGCCCGCCCAAATGACTCCTTGTCCAGATAGAATATTGTGTTTGGGTAAACACCACAATGTTTGAATACAACCTAGAGCATTGTGTTTGGATAAACAGCTCAGACAGCACAGATGTTGGAGTACAACCAAGCTGAGAGCTAGACGTACTCACTGAGCAAATTCAATTTGCTACCGCTAGAGTATGTCTAGAGTTCTAGGCTAACTTTGTGCAAGATTTCTTTCTAAAATTACAGCCAGACGGGAATTTTCTGCTGCTTCTGGTGCTCCTCCTACTGTCTCTAAAGTGCTGCAAAACAACACCATCTTTGCATAAATATAATGGAAATGGATTGAATCAAAATAAATACATCAATAGCCAACAGCTTGTACATGTAGGCCTACATTTTTTTTTAAACACTTACAGGGGAGTCATTCTGACTGTTGGAAGCAGCACTGGAGGTGGTGGCAGTGGTGACTGAGGTTGGGGCACGTTCCAGCGTGTCTGGGGTCAGTTGTGCATCTCTGCTGGTTTGCGTCGGAGTCTGAGTCTTCTCTTCCTCCTTCCCTCGGGGACCTGATCGGGTTGGTCTAAAGCAGTCCACCAGCACCACTGACACCCTCTTCAACTGGACCACAGCCTCCAGAACAGGAGGAGATGAATTTGCTTCTGATTGAACCACAGACTCTGGATCTATGAATGAATGAATGAATGAATGAATGAATGCCTTTATTGTCATTGTACAGGTACAACTCAAAGTGCTTAGGCTACAACATAAAACAATACTAAAACACTGAAAATTGAAAAATTAAAAAACTGAAACACTGAAAAATAAGAAATTAAAAAACTGCACTAAATAACTAGAACAGCAGACATTACAGACAAACCATATACACATACAATACATCACACAGTTTAGTTTCAACATGCTGAATTAAGGGAATACTTTCATATAAAATTATGTAAATTTACTTCCAAACTGTGGATCATCTTCTTCTTTCTTGATTTCAGCTTCTACTGTTGCCTGTAGAGGTAATGTTTCATTTTGAACAATGTTGAACTTGGTGATGCCCGTTTCAGTTTTGCATTGAAACACAGTGAAGTTCTTCGTGTCTTCATTTTGGAGTGAACACGGAGGCATGTGGCCATATTCCTCATCTTCAGCCTCTTCTTTCACAGTTGCACTGAAGTCAACCTGGTGCGTTTCAGTGGACTCTAAAGACAGTCCGACATTATTCATGTTCTCGACTAATCAAAACAATGCAAAGAATGACTATACGTTTCGTTCACGAAAAAAAGCGACATCATCGGCAAATACATGACTGTTAAGTTCCGTGTCTTCCAGACACACCGTAACACATTCGGGTAGCCAGAGAGGTGACCAGAGAGAATGAAAGCTGAGCATTCAATATTTATGTTCAACGTTACGTCTGTCCAGCCTCAGCCTGACGTTACTTGAAGAAGCACACCGAAATCTGATTGAAACGTGAGAAAATATCTGTCCTTGCTACATTCTGCAGGCGAGCCTCCTTGAAACCCAAACTTGTTCTAGTGCATTTAGTTGGAAATGTTGTTTTACGGACTTCCTCGTGGTCTGCACACTCACCAGGGTGATTCTTTACTGCCACCGTTTGGAGTGGAGTATTATGACCGCATCTTCAATGCCTTGGACCTCATTCAGTTCGACACTAAGATTTTTTTATTTGTTAACAGTTACAGTCTTACAGTATTCCTCCATTAGGTAGACTCCTTTCTTGAAACAGAAATTAAATTCTCAAGACTCTAAGATCATTTAGTTCAACACAACACCCCAGCAAACACGCCCTTGTGGGGTCCAGGCATTTTTTTCTTCGGGTGGTGTAGGCTAGAGGACAGCCCAAACCAAACATAAATGGGACCAGCGTGCGTGGGATTGCCCAAGATAGGTCCAAGCCTTTGGTGGTTCTCTGTGGTCAGCACTCGATTGGGCGAATGCCCCCAGTAAAGAAAACCCATGTGGGCCAAAATACGCCCTTGCCTCTGGGAGTCTTTGTGGACTCACCGTCAAAGTCAAAGTAAACTTTATTGTCAGTCAAACATTGCGACAGTAGCCTACATTGCAAGAAGACTGAATTGTGTTTCTCCAAACTCCAAATCTGCAATAAGGTTAAATTTGACATACAACTAAGATATGGCCTGCAAAGGGTTCGGTGGTGGGCCCGTGAGTGTTTGGCACTGTCCCCGCAGTACTGGCCTGGCCTCAGCCCACACAGTCCTCACTTAGCCCTCATAGCCCTTCTTATAGGCCTACATGGGGCCTCCATGGGTTTTCTGGGGGCAGTGACCTAATCATGTCATTTTTGGTTCACGTGGGCCCTGCCAGAGCCTGCTGGGGTGGCCTGCTGGAGATATGCATTACTTAGGCTAAATTACATGTAATTCAGATTCTTAAGTTCATTCATATATCACAGATTCATTTATATGTCCTGTCTTGCCAGGCATTCACAAGCAGCGTTTCCATGATGCAAGTGTGATGAAATAATGCTTGGCCTTTTATTATTATTATCATTATTATTATTTTTTATATTTATTATTATTTTATATTTATACTGATTATTATTATTATTATTATTATTATTATTATTATTATTATTATTATTACTAATACTATTTCAGTCATGCTTATCATGCCATCTTGTAGGTTAATTGTGTGTGTGCACTGCAGCCTATCGGGCTGTCATTCTAAAACTAAAACTAT
The DNA here is from genome assembly GCA_027497455.2 of Sardinella longiceps. Classification (NCBI taxonomy): domain Eukaryota; kingdom Metazoa; phylum Chordata; class Actinopteri; order Clupeiformes; family Clupeidae; genus Sardinella; species Sardinella longiceps. The sequence goes on along the minus strand of JAODXP020001857.1, from coordinate 13,958 downwards.
CAGGACATGAAGTATGATAATACCGCCACCGTGTGGTATGGTAGGCGAACTGCAGGTGAATTGGTCGTCTTATTTCAGCCATCTCTGCTGGAAGAGCATAGCCTAGAAATCTAGACCCCGCCTAGCGGCAGCAAATTCATTGGTACAGAGATGGCCTGTCAGGCTAGGAAGAGCAGGGAGCAAAATTGAAGGCTGAAGTTACAAATAGACCAATAATAATACTAACAACAACAACAATAACAATAATAATAATACTTATAATAACAATTAAACATACTCCTGCATTTAAACAAAACACTCAAAACAATTTCAAACTTCCCCATTATGTTTTTTTATTCTCTTTCCTTTCTCTTTCTCCATCTATTTTTTAATCATCATAAGGCAAGACAAGTAGCCTAGTTCAATGTGCTTTAGAAAATAGTAGAGGATACAAACTAAAAAAAATAATATAACTGACTAATAAAGTAAAAAAGGGAAAATTACTGATAAAGTTAAAAAAAAAAGAGAGAAAAAGTATAAACATAAGAAACGATATGAACAGATTCGGTCTCCAGTCTGGATTTCAAACCAACAGCAGGAGGTGCATTTACAGTAGTGAATGACAGCTACAGAAAGAAGGTTTATATTGCTTTATATAAAATTTTATTATGCTAATAACACTTTCAACATTATTTAACATAAACTTTTGTAACAAGTAACATAATGTATTCTAAAGGCATCATAAGTCTTGAAGGAACAAACAATTCACAATGATTGTGAAGTGGCTACAACCATTCAAAAATAGGCTGACACTGAAATGTACCCATGATGCATTGCGATACAGCAGGACTGAATTATTTACCGTAGTTTTCCACTCCGATCTTAGCGTTCTTTCCTGTGTGTCTCACATGAGTTATATGACAATTTAAACTAGAGAAACTTCTTTACGGTGTGCATCCACATACAGTATGTATTTTAAGATGTGATTTTTTTCATTCATTTTTTTATCTCAAAAATTTAATTTATCAGTCCCCCCAGGATTTCGCGGGCCTTTTTTGTGATTGTTGCGATCAAAAATGCTTGATTTCGCGGCAGGTTTTCTGAAAAGTTGCGGCAGAAGTTGCGCTGATTTTAGGCATTTTATTGCGAGAAAATTGCGGGGGCCAGGAAAAGTTGCGGAAAGTTGCGTTTTTTTTTTTTTTTTAAGCAGCAAATTTTGATGTGTTTGATGATGCTAGGTGGTTATAGCTATGCAGTGGACAATGGCATATTGCAACTACAGGTTTTATTTTATCTTGAGTTTGTTTTTGAGTTTGTTTGTTTTATCTTGTTTACCATCTGCAGAATGCACATTATGGATGGCTGATGGCAATTATTGTTTTAGGTATCAACCCATTATATGACTACATGCCATCCAAGTTCATCTATAAACCAGAACAAAATATTATATTAAAAATATATCTGAAATAGTGCTGAAAGTGCTGCTTTAAAGCAAAGAAGGAAGGAGTGGTTGTTGCATGTCATCATCTTCCGCTTCATCATATTCAGGGTTCGAGTTATGATTCCATCTTCGTGGGAGCCCATGAATTAATGCGCATGAGTTCGGTAAAGGCTTTGCGGACTTTTGAATGTAATGGGAAGCAAGCACTGACCTTACAATGTGAGAAGTTGACAATGTCTCTCTCTATCTCTCTCTCCCGGACCTCTGGCTGAATGTTATGCATAACGGTGAACTGGCACTTATTAATTTCGGTGAATATGCTACTTGCGCGAAATCCTCAATAAAGTTTACATCATGCGCAGCATGATCGGAATAGCCTGGTTAAAGCAATATCTAGGAGAGAGGTTGACCTAGGGAGAGCCGCGCATTATCTTACTATCTGGAGCTACAGTAGGCCTATGTTTGGCTTTATTGAAGTAGGCTGAAACCGAAACAAGCAAGCGGCCACATTTTCAGTGGCATTGTAACGGAGTGTGTCCGGCGGGTGGTAGACTCAAGGCATGGAAACGGAATAATGCAGACGTCTTTCTTTTATTTTATATTATGCCACCGGCGGGGTGCATAACATAACAAATTAACAAACAAACTAAACAAACAAAACACTGATCAAACTGAAAATAATCAGGGGCAAGGCCCACAAACTAGGCAATATAACATACCATCATTTGATCCTCTCGCGTCAGAGGCAAACCCCGACTGTTACGCACGGTAACTATCGGTCACAACCAAATGATGGTTTACAATCAATTAAGACATTGATTTGTGTTTACAACCTATACATTGCAACTGCGCAAGCATACCGTGCCCCTTTATCATCAGAGAACATAATAACAGCATGCCAATAAGCAGGGTGCGATTTGGTGGGGGGGATGGGTCGGATTTCCTAACCTCTGGTTTTGGTATCCCTGCCTCTGCTTGAATAATTTTATCTCCGGTGGGGATAACATTTATCCCCCCTTGATATTTTGTGACAGTATGCAAGCAATGCGACTAACAAACATCTAGTGTGCCGCGAATTATAAAATAAAAAAAATTGCGTCCTGTGTCCTGAATTGTGTGCGTGACAACTCCTGGCTCACTTTGCCTCGAACTTTATCCTATAAGCGCGTTTTTTCTCAATGGAAAGACTAAAGCTATAGACGAGAAGGAAAACGAAAGGAAACGTCATAATGTTATCACATTGTTTGAACAACTTTGTGCAAAGGAAAACGAACTGTTTGGCAAAGGCACAATTTAAGTTTGATATGAAATGTGTGTAATGTCAACGTATCAGGCAAAATATCCGAATCGCGGGGATGAGAACACTTTTTAGGTAGCCTAAATCAGCCAGTTGTAGAAAATGACCAATAAATGGCATAATCTAAGCAAAATGCTCAAACAATACATTAAGTAGGAAGGCCTAGTTGGTCCTATTTGCATTGGCTATTTTTTATGCTCAACGCCCTGGATTTCCTCACAGTTGCAAAAAAAAAAAAAAAAAAAAAAAATTAGGTTAACGTTTCCAGCGCACTTCCGCGCGTACCGTCGGATCCAACGAATGTCTTGGGTTGGGTCAACATATCTCTGAGCTATCAAAGTAATTTGGCTATTATCGGCTACATTAAACAATGTAATCTGCAGCACTTTATTTAAATATTTAACACACCGCAAGCAGCAGGAGGGTCTGAACGAGAGTGTTTCTAAGTTTTGTGAAAAATGTCATTTGTCAGGATTGCCCTGTAGGCTACACGCAGCAGCAGCAGTCACATGAACTGCAGAGGCATCTGGTAGACACTGCGCTGTAGAATAGATAGGCCTACTAATGGCATGATTGTTTTAATGAATGGATAAGCAGAATATTTTGTATTTTTTTTTTTTTTTGGGGGGGGGGGGGGGGGGGGTATGACGTCACCAACGCAATACCGTTTCAGAAACATCCCCCCTCTGTTTTTTTCACAAATCGCACCCTGCCAATAAGGCAATAACACAAAAAGAAAAGATGATCAAAAACACCCCTGTAACAAGCGCTTAGCGCGCTCGCAACTCCATAAAAAGGTTCCACCTCCCATAGCTCGGTTTGATCCCCGCTTATGATAACTTTATTTGTCAGTAAAATATTATACTATTGTATTGTCAGAGCCCCCACAGATGTTTGAGTTTGCTGCTTTCATGGGAGCCAGACCTCTCTCTATGGGAGCTCAGCTCCCACTGGCTCCCACCTAACTCGAACCCATATTCATCACCATTGCCTAACCTTAATCATATTGGGCTTGATTGATTACACTAGACTGTGACGAAGCATTAGTAAAATTGTGGTATACCTAATGTGAAGCCATTGCCAGGGAGCTAGCACTCTTTATATATTTAGAAGCTACAAGTGAAGTAGTTCCACAGCAAGAAGCAAGGCATGAGCTGTGCTCATACAATAAATAGCTGTGTGACAATTACTTGGCTGAAAAAAAAATCTGCTTAATTTTAATGCAAAAATATAAAAGCCATGTAATAAGCGTTGTACTTCATACAACCCAAAACAGGATTTGATATCTTAAAACATGGAAAAGATGCAGGCTAGCTTACAAAAAACGAAAAAAATTGACTGCTCTGAATTCTGATAAGACCTAAGAATGGGAACCAACTTAATGTGCGTTTAGTGTCCTATGACAAAGGGGGCTCGGTGAAAATCAATTTTGTCGAATTCTTCGTGGAGATAGTTCTACAGTAGGCCTAGCCTACATTAGCAATAACTTTCAACTCCGCTTGAATTCGTCATTTAGATAACTTGTGATTTTGGAATCCACACGCGCGCACACACATGGAGGGAGAGGGAGAGAGAGAGAGACGCGCGCAACGGAAGAGAGCTCATTCAGTCCAATGCGTAATTTAAGGTAACACTTGCCTCATAACATAAACGTAATGTAAATGGCAATAGCCTAAATGATCAAGAATATTGTGATTAGCAGCTGTTTTGAACAGTAATATTTGCACCGCAAAACAAGGAGCAGGAAAAGCTCTGCACCCATTGATCTTTCACTCGCGAGTGATTGGTGATATTTCGAGCAACCTTCCAGGAAGTTGCGGGAAAGGTGCGGTGATTCCTCAAAATTGCATGGCCGCGATGAAGTGGCGGGGATTGGTTGAAGTTGCATTGAAGTTGCAAATCGCAACATCGCGAAATCCTGGAGGGTCTGATTTATGCTCCCATCTCTGTATGTGTGTGTGTGTGTGTGTGTGTGTGTGTGTGTGTGTGTGTGTGTGTGTGCAAATCAACATGTCCCACCCATTTGCCAGTTTCTCAGAGCCCTCTCATCAGTATACTGTATGTACGTATGCGCGTGATTGCAAGATTTGAATTCTGTGGAAAAACCTCTTCCATGTGTCTTGTAAGTTCTAAATTTTAAGGAAAATTTTCCCCCACATCAGGGGTATTTAAATGGGTTTCTCTCTAGCATGTATTCTTAGGTGTTTGTTAAACTGTGATCCACTTTTAAACGCTTTCCCACACTGATCACAAACATAAGGCCTCTCGTCAGAGTGACTTCTCATATGACATTGAAGAGTTCCTTTCCGTGCAAAACTCTTTTCACACTGCGTACACGAATGAGGTCTTTCTCCAGTGTGAATCAGAGTGTGGATTTTGAGGGCTGACCGTTTCGAGAATCCTTGCCCACATTGGACACACTGATGCGGTTTCTCTCCCGTGTGAGTCCGCATGTGTGTTTCTAGACTCGACGAAAACATGAAACCCCTCCCACATTCTCCGCATTTATAAGGTTTCTGTCGTGTGTGTACAAGCATGTGGATTTTAAGGCCAGAGATGTTCGCGCAAGTCTTTTCACAGTACGTGCATTGGTGAGGCTCGACTACACTATGCGATGCCAAGTGACGTTGAAGGCTAGACAAATACAAGAAGCCTTTCCCGCATTCCACACACTGATGAGGCGCCTTTATGGTGTGTGAACGCACGTGGACGTTTAGATCTGACGAGCTTCGAAACGCTTTCTCACACGAATCGCACCGATAAGGTTTCTCGCCAGAGTGTATGCGGAGATGGACGGTAAGATCACAAGGACTTCGAAATGCTTTTCTGCACGTTACACAGCGATGAGTTTTTTCTCGTGAGTTTGAGCGCAAGTGGGTGTCCAAACTCGATGAAAACATAAACGCTTTGCCACACTGAATGCATTTGTGAGGTCTCTCACCAGTGTGTGTGAACATGTGGACTCTCAAAGTCTCAAGGTGGACGAAACTTTTCTGACAATGCGCACATTTCGAATGAATTTTCTTAACAGGGTAGTGTGTCGTCAAATGTTTTCTTTTAAGTCGCGAAATTTGTGAAAGACCTGTTCTGCAACGGGAACGCTTGCGTATTGTTTTGTTGGTGTGCACTAACATATGTTTTGTGAGACAGGAACGTTTTGAAAATCTTTCTCCACAACGGACACATTTAAGGCATTTCAATCCATGAAGAATAAACTTGTGCGTTTTAAGGTCTGCTATCGTTCTGAAACTTTTGCGACACTGGCCACATGCATAAGGCTTTTCTCCCGTGTGTATTAGCTGGTGTTTTTTAAGACTGGACTTCTCTCTAAAACCTCGCCCACACTGACTACATTTAAATGGCCTCTCTTCAGTGTGTGTTAGCATGTGTTTTTTAAGACTGGACTTCTCTCTAAAACCTCGCCCACACTGACTACATTTAAATGGCCTCTCTTCAGTGTGTGTTAGCATGTGTTTTTTAAGACTGGACTTCTCTCTAAAACCTCGCCCACACTGACTACATTTAAATGGCCTCTCTTCAGTGTGTGTTAGCATGTGTTTTTTAAGATTAGATTTTAATCGAAAAGCTTTTTCACATTGGCTACATTTAAACGGTTTCTCTCCCGTGTGTATCCGCTTGTGAGCGCCAAGACTTGAGCTACTTGGAAAAGTTTTCCCACACTGATCGCAAACATGAGGTCTCTCACCTGTGTGAGTCTGCAAATGAGACTTCAGGTCAGAAGAAGTCAAGTACCCCTTTCCACAATGACTACATACGTGTGGCCTTGCACCTGTGTGTACATGCATATGCCTTTTAAGTTGGCCACTTTGGGTAAAAGCTTTTTCACACCGACCACATTTAAAGGGTCTCTCTCCAGTGTGTGTGCGCATGTGAACAAGGAGACTTGAGCCGTGTGAAAAAGCTTTTCCACAATGAATACAGACATGCTGATTCTCTCCATTGTGACTTTGCATATGATGCTTGAGATAACGTTTAGAGAAACTTTTCCCACATTCAGGACATTTTGTCTTTGCACCTACATGAACCTGCATGTGAGCTACATCTGAGTGCACACGCATGTGTGCATTAAGGTATGATTTTTGAGAGAAACTTTTTCCACACTGAATACATTTGTGTGGCTTTTCACGCGTGTGTACAAACATGTGTCTTTTAAGTAGGTAACTTGCAGAAAAAGCTCGATCACACTGAGTGCATTTAAAGGGTTTAACTCCCGAATGTGTGCGCAAGTGTACGACAAGAATTGAGTTGTGCGAGAACGCCTTTCCACACTGTTTACAAACAAACGGCTTCTCGCCAGAGTGAGTTCTCTTATGATACCAAAGACCAGTTTTGGAGAGAAAACGTTTTCCACATTGAGGACACACATCAGCTCTTTTGTGCACGTGAGCTTTGAGGTTAGAGGAATCAGAGAACGACTTCCCATGTTCCCGAATCATGTGGCTTTTAAGTCGTTCGTTAAGGGCAAAAGCCTTTCCGCACTGAGCACACTCATGAGGCTTTGCACCTGTGTGTAAATACTCGTGTTTTTTAAGGCCTGAACTCGTAGAAAAACCTCTTCCACACTGACTACATCTGAATGGCTTTGCGGCTGTGTCTTTATGTGCACGCATGTGCCTTTGTAGACGGTAGTTTTCTGGGAAAGCCTTTCCACACTGGTGACATTTAAACGGTTTCTCTCCAGTGTGTGTCCGCATGTGAACGCTAAGCGACGAGCGGTGCACGAAAGATTTGCCACACTGAACACAAACATGTGGCTTCTCTCCCGTATGACCCAGCATATGAGTCTTAAGACCGGCTTTTGTAAAACTTTTTCCACATTCAGGACACGAGTGGCTTTTTTTGTTGTTGTCTGCGTGTCTTTGTACGTGAGCTTGGGAATGGACGCGGAAGTGACTTGCAAGGTGATGCCGCTGAGCGAACACTTGTCCACACTCTGGGCATTTGTGACGTACAGGTGTTTGACGTACAGGTGTTGTGTAGGGCAGGACGTGTAGGTGTTGTGACGGAAGTTGCGTCTGTCCTGTGTAGCTGACCACGATGATGGTGTAGCGACGTTGCGGCAGACTTCCGGTGGGCCTCTGTGGTTGGAGTTGATTGTTCTGCCCATGGATCTTCGGTTCGGCTATGTGTGGTTGCTCAGAAACACCTATAAATACATATACAGAGTCAGGGGTGCTGAAATAGACACAGATATATAGGTCATCGGTCTGGCCATGGATCTTCTGTTCGGCTATGTGTGGTTGCTCAGAAGCACCTATAAATACACAGAGTCAGGGGTGCTGAAATACACATTAATACACAGTCAGGGGTGCTCAAATATACCTGTAAATACATATACAGAGTCAGGGGTGCTCAGAAACACCTATAAATCATATACAGAGTCAGGGGTGCTCAGAAACACCTATAAATACATAAACAGAGTAAGGGGTGCAAATTCATGGAGTCTGGTCTGGTGAGTATTCAATGATCATTAGTTTGAGTTTAACATGATCATACAGTAAATGGTACTGTTGACACTTTTACACACACACACACACACACACACACACACACATACACAGAGAGAGAGAGAGAGAGAGAGAGAGAGACTCAATTATAAAGTTTAAACATGATCAGTGTAAGTTGTGTTGTCTGAAGGAACTTACTCTCCACCAGGTGATCAGTCTCTCTCTCAGTCTCCTCTTTCTTGGCTGGGTCATTGCCCTCTCTAACGCCTGTCTCAGTCTTACAGTGAGGATCTGCTAAGGGCTTTTCTTCCTCCTTCTCTTCCTCTGTGATCACATGACTCTGATCTTCAACTTTTACATCATCGTCTTCTTCTTTCACCATTGCTCTCAGACTGAGTGAGTGTAATTCAGTCACGTTGCACCCAGGATCCTTCGCCTCTGCAACATCCATGTTCCCCTGGTGAGGATTCTATCCCAGGGTTACTATAGCAACATAAAGCCAAATTCAGATTCAGACAAAGTCCAAGTATTAGTACATCTGATTCTTGGTGTAAAACTAGAGCCATCTCCAAACATTTCCCCAAACCTTGCTGGCACTGTTAAAGTTAAATGATGCCAATTTGTGTTTGATAGCAATGAGTAATGAGAGTCGGGGGTACTCAAAGACGCCTGAGAACAACATTTCAGTAGCTGGGATTTATTTTATTTTGAGGTGGTTGCCGGCTACCCAGAACTGCACCAAGCAAATCGTAGTTGGCTAGTGTGAATTATCATTGTGTCATGTTTATCCATCTATAGGTGTAGATACGTGCCATCCAAGTACTTTGATTACCAGTAATCAAAACTGTCTCACACTCATTGCATGAGAGTTGGCAGCCCTGGTTTTCAGTGCAAAACGTCTAGCTGCAATAACTCAAGAAAGGCATGAAATATTTTAAAAGACCAAGATCTGGAAAATTACATTTTGGGGACAATCAACTGAATTGCTTAAGATTCTCTGACTGTCCACATAAACGTAGAATTTCGTGACTTTCCATATGGAACAAAGTCCAAGATTATTTTCATAAATTCTCTGACTGGTAAGACCCTAGTCAGTCAGCCCTCATCCAATCAAATCATGTGGCGCACATGCTAAGTTTGTCTAATGGACACTGTGCAAAATGTGCATTTTTGAAGTAAGATACATCAAAGTCCTTCTACTTCTCTTGCAACATGCAGTGCACCTATATTTTCAAGTCAAAAATATTTCTTGTCAAAATGTTGTCAAGTGTACAGTAGCCTATAGTGTCCTGCTGTGTTTTTCGTGCCATTATCGGTGCACTTGCTTGTTTTAGGAGGAAATGATTTGCTGTGTCCAAACCTCAAGTTCAACCCACCTCATTGAAGTTCATGGTGATTTGTTCTTTTGCTGTGAAGCCCAGCTTATGCGCAAAACAAACGACTGTCCCGTCTCAAGAAGTACATAAATGAAAAAAAAATGCTCTTCTTTCGCACTCCAGTTTGTTTACTTTTGTGTCTCCCCCGCCGCTCATCGCATGAAATTCCTCGTGTTGTTGTTGATCTTGAAACTTGCGAGACCTGAAGCATTATAATGTATGCTGTCACCTCCTGGTTTGGCGCAGAAGTGCAGGTGAATCGGTTGTCTTATTTCAGCCTTGTCGCATTTCTGCCTGTATGAGTAGACCAAGTGATACATTTGAATGGCCTGTATCCAAATCTAATGGTTTGTATATGTGTAATCCAAGATAACAGTGTTCGGAAAAATCAGGCCTTGGGTTTTATCCAGCTATGATTGTTTTTGGTGTCTTCATTGGATGTGAAAACCTCGAATGAATAGCAAGATCATGCGAGAACATTCTCCTTAGTCACTTCATTTACTCTGCAAAATGCAAAATATATACCCATTAAAACGTGCAGTTGATGAATAACATCGGACTTTACCAGACCAGGCATATAAGGGCAGTCCCGCTCCTCTCCAGATGGTGGCAGCAGGCTAGGTTTAGTTTTTTTGCTCTCTACAACAGTTACTGGAGAAGAAGAAAGCAGGCTCACGATGAAAACAAGGGAAGCCCTCAGAAAAAATGAATTATTATTCGTTGCCGTTTTCTTGGGGCAGGTCTTATTCTGGAAATAAAACACAAGCAACTCTCGGTGCTAGTGAATCCTAATTTTACGTAAGGTTGGTATGCCGTGTCAACCGCGGTTCTATTTTACTTGCGTCAGCCAATGCTTGTAGAGAATGAATGCACATGATAGCGTTGTCAAAGTCCAAAACTATTCACACTAATGTCGTTGACAATAACGATTATAGGCTACAAAGGATTTAGCAAATTTTCCTCTGCTCATGCTACAAATCCATGCTCTTAAAAATGGTGCACCATTTGAATGGCAACTAACCTGAAAGAGGTAGCATTGGGGCTAACGTTAACTTTCAGACGTCGTCTGGTGTTGAATCTTTGATTGACTGAATGCGAATAAAATGATAGGCCGATATCTCTTCATAAATTGTGTAACATCCTGTTTACTTTAAGTGAAAAAAGAATGAATAAATAGAGAGTGCATGTGAAATACATTAATGTTGTTGCAGGATTTGTAAGTGAATCATGAAGGTGTTTTGTTTTGGCTATTGTATTAAAGGCTGTGCTGAAACATCTCTCTCTCTCTCTCTCTCTCTCTCTCTCTCTCTCTCTCTCTCTCTCTCTCTACTCTCTCTCTCGTTTGTGTGTGTGTGTGTGTGTGTGTGTGTGTGTGTGTGTGTGTGTGTGTGCGCGTGCGTGCTAGAACCTCTGGTTCAGAACTTCTCCATCATGAATCCTGCACCATCACTGGACTCCACGGTCCGTGAGGAGACCCCAATGGAACCGCCCCTGACACTCATTAAAGTGGAGGACATTAAAGAAGAAGAAGAGGAAGAAGAAGACAAAGAGTCTGAGTGTTGCCCAGTAAGCTTTATAGAGGAAGAGCAGGAGATTAAGGAGGAAGAGGAGTGTCTCCCTGTGAGTAGAGATGAAGAGGAGGACAACAATAACGATGAAGGGGAGGAGGGCGATAACGATGCAGACGAGGGTCGTCCTATCAGCTCAGATGAGGAAGATGAGTTTAAGGAGGAAGACGAGGGTCGGCCCATTAGTACAGATGATGATGATGATGATGAAGAAACGTCGCTGGCGGTGGTGGATATTGAAGTGAAGGAGGAGGAAGAGGAGGGGGAGGAAGACCAACATATTGATTCAACTGAAGAGTGTAAGTGACATATATCTTATCAGTCCTCACCTTTTTTTTTTTTTCCGTGATATTGAATCTTTTTAAGTTATATTGAATGACAAGAGTAAACATGACTCTGTTTCCATTTCGTTTCGACATTTCTCCCAGCCTCCAGGAAGGCATCAACAGGAAGTGCAGTAGCACCCAGAGTCTGCTCGAAGGAAGAGGACGTCACGATCAAAGACAGACGGAGGAAGCCGTATAGGATGTACCGTTGTACTGAGTGTCCTAAGACTTTCAATTGCCTGGCGTACCTAACCAAGCATCAGTACTTCCACACAGGTGAACAAACTCCATATTCAACTAGTATTTATTTACACAAGCAATTTATTTACACTTTTTTTTCATACACCAAGAGCAAAATGCTTTCACCCACATGAGTAACTCTAGGTAAGAAAGTGAATAACCAATTTTCATAAAGAGGTGGAATATGCCTTTAAGAGTTCATTTCTTAGCACTTCTGCATATTAATCTTTGTCTCTTGGTCAGGCAGGGTGTGCACTCGTCTGGGTGTGCACTACTGTGCAATTCTTCAAATACCAACTTTGCATAAATCACTTGTCTGCATATAATATTATAATAACATTATTATATTAATCTTATTATTATTGTCTCTATCACGCAGGCGAGAGGCCGTTCCCCTGCACCCAGTGTGGCAAGTCGTTCACAGCACGTGCCAACCTCCAGATGCACATGGCCATCCACACGGGGGAGATGCGGTACTGGTGTTCTCTCTGTGGCAAGGGCTTCATCCAGCGAGCCAACCTCAAGTCTCACGAACGCACACACACCGGCGAAAAACCTCACCAGTGCCGGCAGTGTGGAAAGTGGTTCACCGAGAAGCGAAGCCTGAACGCTCACCAGCGACTCCACGGAACGGACGAACGGAAACCGTTCCGTTGTTTTTATTGCGAAAAGAGTTTCCAGCAGCGACAGCATCTGGTGCAGCACGAGCGAACTCACACGGGCGAGGAGCCGTTTCAATGCACCGATTGCGGAAAGGGTTTCAACAACGAGTCTAACTATCGAGTGCACTTACGTCAGCACACAGGGGAGAAGCCTTACGAGTGCACAGAATGCGGGAAAAGCTTCAAACAAAACCACCAGCTCAAAATCCACATGCGGACTCACACTGGCGAACGGCCGCACACCTGCCCGCTGTGCAACAAGAGCTTCAACGACGAGTCGAACTTCCGCGTGCACTGGCGTCGGCACACAGGCGAGAGGCCGTACGAATGTCCTCACTGCAGCAAGAAGTTCAATCAGAACGAGCACCTGAAAATACACCTGCGCACTCACACAGGTGAGAGGCCGCACCAGTGTGCTCAGTGTGGTAGGAGTTTTAACTACGCGGTTCAACTGAAAAAACACCGATTGAGTCACACAGGGGAGTTACCTTATCAATGCTCTCATTGCGGAAAGAGCTTCATCTACGAGTCGCATCTGAAAAAACACTTATACACACACTCAGGTGAGAAGCCGTACAGGTGTACTCAGTGTGACAAGAGTTACACCAGCGAGTTTAATCTGAAAAAACACATGCTCGTTCACACAGGAGATCGACCCCACCAATGCACACAGTGTGGGAAGACTTTTGTCTACGTGTTCAATCTCAAAAAACACTTGCGAACTCACAGAAGAGACAGTCCGGATCAAGGAAACTCTGAGTCAAATCATGCCAGTGAAATTGAGGATCAGTTAAACAATGAGTGTAATCATGTTGGAGAAAGTGAGGATTGATTAAGCTAAGTCTAGTAAACAAGGAGTCCAAAGTCAAAGTCAAAGCAAACTTTATTGTCAATCAAGCACTGCAACAGTACATTGCAAGGAGAGAGCCTGGATAGATGTTATCAGTGTGCCATTAATACATACCTGGGCAAACTAAGGCCCGGGGGCCAGATGCGGCCTGCGGAGCTATTTAATGCGGCCCGTGGAGCCTTCCCAAAATAAAATAATTTCTCATTTAGTCATGGTGACTTAGGTTATAGGCCTTATTTATCAAATGTGTTGTATTCATGAAATGCAAATTTCACCCTTTTAAACCTGCATATTAACATGTCCTCTGAAGAAAGTTGCCAATCTACCAACATCAGTTGGTTAAGTGTTAACACCCGGCCCGTTAGTCAAAATCTAAAAGGCAATGTGGCCCCTTGGCCAAAATAATTTCCCACCCCTGCATTAATATAATGAAAGCCGCCTGTGTGTTTGTTATCATGTCAGTGAAAGTGAGGATCAGTTAAACAATGAGTGTTCTCATGTTGGAGAACGTGAGGATTAATTAAACAATGAGTGTTATCATGTTGGAGAACGTGAGGATTAATTACGCCAAGTCTAGTAAAACAGGAGAGAGCCAATGATCAATGTTCTCAGTGTGCCAGTAAGTACAAATGTAAGCTGCCTGTGTGTTTGTTAAATGAGAGTCTAATGAATTATTTTGCAACTTTACAAAAAACATTTAGAATTTTCATACTATGTCTAGATGCACTGCACGGCATTAAGGTAAACATTC